>CAVNYN010272196.1:0-34407 GCA_963692815.1 Nyctanthes arbor-tristis | reverse complement strand
ATCCCGTCTCGCTCGCTGTCCCCCCAATTAAATCCTTACACGTGTTTAATTAATTAATTAATTAATATTTGATTAACTAAGAAAATGCTGACTTGTAAATTAAATAAACACGTGTAAGGCTTTTATTGGATGGACAGCAAGCGAGACAGGGTTTGGGGACAGCAGATCCGGACTCACCTTTTTATTGCTTCGGACTTCGAGGGACGGAAATATTTAATTCGTATGAAAAATTGTGGCTGCTGAATAGCTCAGTATTAGGGCATGTTTGTTCTAGTTTATTTTTTTCATTTATAAATTTATCTACTATTAATTTGACAATTACTCAATAATCATTATATATTTTAAATTTTAATTAAATTTTCACTATTTATAAATTCTCTTTATAAATTTACTTTATAAACTTAACCAAACGGCTCTTAGTTGTAAAAATATCTCTATGTTTATCTCTCACACTCCTCTCTTCCCTTCTTTTGTTTGGTATTTTTCAAATTGTGATTGGACCCTTTCTAAAAAAAAAAAGAAAAAGAAAAATGGTGAATGGAAAGAAATTTCTAAAACCTGAAAGAGTCTATTCTACATTGTACGTTAGTATGAACGTATGAGGATATTATTATACTCTATCCGTCGTGTAAATGCATTTCCTCTTTTCTTTTTTATTTGTTTTAAATTATATTTTCATATTTTTATTTTTTTTTCATTTTCTGATGTACCCTTCTTTATTTGTATAGTAGTCAACAATAAAGAATAATTAAAATGAAATATTAAATAAATTAAAAAGTATATTAGAAAATATATTATTAAATTGTATATTTCCAATACCATTACCATTTCTTCTATAGATATTGCTCATGCTCTAAAAATAGAACTTGATCACTTATGTGGCAGCCATCTAACAAATACAGCCCCACTTTTTGGAGTCTGATTATTCTTTTTAGAAAATTTGATAACTTTAATGGTGTTTTCTTAATTCATGTGAAGAATGAAAGTAGAATATATTTGTAAGACGGAGAGAGTATATTTTTTCTTTAAAAATATGATATTATTATTAATTCTTGTTAGAAAGATATTCTTATATTTGGCAATAATACAAATTTGCATTTAGTTTGGTGAAGTCATACGCCTCAATTACTGGATTGTAGGGATAATCGCGCAACGCCATTGGAGTAGCGGATGAGAAGTAGATGTGTGCCATCGTGCAAAGCTTCCAACGCATTACTACTTTGTTAGATCAATATTAATATTGGGTGAAAAATCAAAAGAAAAAAAGCCAAGGGAAAAAACTATAAAGAGAAAAATCTATTTCCAAATAATGTTTAGGGGAAAACCAGACAAACTCAATGAGGAGAAAAAACCTAAATGAGGGGCCAAATTTGGCCCCTCATTTAGGTCTCCTAAAAATAGCATTTTACACCTATACATTATCTGCATGTATTAAACAAAGGGGGAAACACACAAAATTTTTTCTCCCACACTAATCATACTCTTATAGTTTTGGGTTTTTTCCCCACACTAATCATGCTCTTACGGCTAGAACTGAGGTAGTTTTTAAGTGATCCAAATGAGCCGAGATATTTTCCGCCTTTTTTCACTTTTTAAATCTAAAAATTGACTTGTTTTTTCTTTTTTCCTTTTTTTATTTCCGCAATTAAATTCTTTTAATTAGTTTCGGCAAATGTTTTAAGAATGGCTTCCGCGCTTTTGCACCCTTTACATTTGTAAAATTGACTTTTTTCTTTTCAGTCCTGTTATGGAAATAAGGCTCGGTTTCTTACGGATTTTGGTCTCTAATCACATACTGACACCTCACTTGACACACATCGTATGACAATATCTCATTGGAAACCATGCTTCGTAAGGATCCCGGCATTGGTCCCTTAGAAATTTTCTTTTTCTTTTTTTTGTTTCTATAATCAAATTTTTTTCTTTGATTTAGGAAAATCCTAAATATATACAAGTGGCTTATTACAATGGTACAATATTTCCAGCACAAAATACAAATAGACGACAATTTTCTTAGTTTCCAAATTTATCCTTCTAAGTACAACTTAGTAAGCTTGATGTGCAATCTCCCTCAAAAAATAAATAAATAAATAAAGCTTGATGTACAATAGATGTCAGCACTAACTATAGTACAATAAAAGTTGCAAGCACTATAATTTTTGTCCAAAAAATATATAAATGGCTTATTAGAATGGTACAATCTTTCCAGCACAAAGTACAAATGGTCGACATTTTTTTTAGTTTTCAAATTTAACCGTCTAAGTACAACTCAGTAAAGCTTGATATACAATAGATGTAAGCGTTAACTATATTATAATAAAAGTTGCAAGAAGTACAATTTTTCTCGAAAACATATATATTCTTGTTTTCTTTTTGTTTCTTTCGATAAAATCGTTGCTATTTGAAAATTGAAAAAATATGCAATATGGATATTAAATCGAAGATTTTAACATGAACTTTAATATGAATTAATTAGAAAGAGATGTCTATAAATGTATAGTTGATACAAGTATGTCAAAGATTTAAGATAAAAGTCATTTTTTTTTTACGTTTTCAATTTTCACATACAGCTCAATCTTTTTATATTAGTGCAATTAAATCCTTAGTAATTCGTATGGCATTTGATTATATGAACTCCAATATTTTGTCAAATTAAAATTAAATAATAAACATAATAATCATATAATTTCTTAAGTGTTACTAATTTTTTTTTAAATGTTAGCTAATTTAATTCTATACATTGATACTATTTATTCTAAAATTTAATGGGATCATTATATTTGTTTAAGTCAGTTGTTTTCATTGAAGTGAGACTTCTTTTAATATTATAAATGCAAATAATTACAGAGTGAAAAATACCAATTATAAACATTTGGTTTTTCTCAAATAATAATTAATCTAATTTTACAAATATATATATTGATGATTCTGAAAATCAATATAAAATCCTTTATTGACTTAAATTGTTGTAATCGACAATCAACTACTTATATCTTTTAAAATTTTGATTTTGCAAAAAATAAAAATAAGGTTGATGCACCTTTACATATAATTTTTTTTTTATGAAATGAAATTAGATTAATATATTAATGATCCTGGTATCAGTTTTTATGTGAAATATAAAGCCAGCTTTATTATTAAGAACTCAAATATAATGCTTAAAAAAAGAGAGAGAACTCAAATATAGTAAGATTAACAAATACTAAATGTTTGCATTATTGATTAAAAAATATAAATAATTACTAATAATTTATGTGCACACACGTATAATAATACACTAGTGTTTTATATAAAAGGGGTAAAGTTGCCAAAATAATTTTCCGTCCCTTTTGTTACTTTCTAAAATGACATTTGATCTTCTTTTTCAAAACACATTATAATTTCACCTACAACAGATTTGACAACTACTCATTTATAACTACAAATGTCAAACTTTCATTAAATTTATATAATTCATTTTACTTCATTATAATTCAATTGAAATAATAAGAATCAAACAACCACTAAATCTTTAAAATTGACTTATGTTTTGGGTTTTTTTTTATGTTAAAAAAAGCGACTATAACTTCAGATAAGATGTCCATTTTCGGTCTACAATATATGTTTTTAGGGTAATTCGACAAGGCAAATTCAATCAGTCACTCTGCCACTAATAATAATGGATTTTAGACATTTGGATCAATTTGCTATATTTATTGGAGCAATCTGAACGCGGCCGAGCAATTAGCTGTGTTGATAAGAGACCTCTGCCAACATTGATGATGAAAACAATGAAACTGTTAGATAATTATGTGTTTTCCCCAAACGAAATTTTTTCATCAAGAAAGAGATATGGAAAGTTAAAAGGTTAAAACCACGGTCTAAAGATGTACTACGAATGTGTTTGCGTATAATGGGCTGTGCTTATCAAATTCAATTGGTAATTCTAATGCTAGGAAAATCCATACATTAAATTAAAATGTATTGAGATCTAGTTTTCTTAACATTGACTGTTGGTCCTTCAAAAAAAAAAAAAAACATTGACTATTGCCACGAAATAATTAATTAACACAATGATTTAGCTCTACACAAACACATAGAGCTAATGTTTTATGTGCCACATCATGTAGGTAATAACGTGTGTTGAACATCTTATATGTAAATGAAGAAAGATGAGCGCAAAGTTTTTATTTTATTGGATCTTGACATTATTCTCTATTTTTGAATTTACACATGACATGTAAAACCAATATAAATTTGAAACTAAATAAAAAAAAAATCTTAAATAAACCGTGATTGATTAAATCGAAAAGTTACAAATACAATTTCAACTATATTAAATGAAGTATGCAAGAGATTGAGTTTATTGGTCAAAAATGTAAAAAATAAAACTAAAGTTTTTACCCAGAAATTTTAAGGCCTATAGCAAACTATACATTCATAGTTAGTACTTAAAACTTAGTGCTTATTAAGCTACAAGTTGAGACTCTTAACTGGACACCTAATGTCTCTAGCCTTTCAACAAGTAAGAGATCACGTCTCTAACCTTTATTTTTATTTCTATGTGTCCTTAGCCTTTACATAAATTCCCCTCTAAGTCACCACTAACGGAAGACATCCAACTCTATCGTTAACTAACCATGTGCAAAAAGGGTAATTTACACTTGACGTCTCTAACCATCTAACCTTTAATAAATTGCGTCTATAACCTTTATTTTTGGTGTTTGGTTCCTCAACCATTGAGAAAATCTCTCCCTAAGCCCCCATTGATACTTTCGCTCCATTTAACTTTATAAACAGACAAATTTACCATCGTAAAATGTGGGGGGGGGGCCTTAGGTGACATTACCTTTATATCATTATCTCTTTAAATTAAAAATATATGAAAATAATATAAAAATTAAAAAGCAAATACCCTAGCCACCCCAACCCTTCATCGGGATATAATAGAGATGCCGTTGGGGCAGTAGCTAGATTGCAAAATATTCAGCCCAATCCCCTAACAATGTTTGAGGAGTGAAGAAGAAAAATAGTTTCAATTGGAGTATCTATTGTTTGACACTGATTTAGAGACTCCTTCAATGTTTGCACCACCATCAGTTGGCTACATATGAGTCAAAGGAGATGAAAAAATCATTGACGACTATTAATTTTACTTAATCGGTGAATTTGTTTATATCATTGTTGGTAAGGGAACACCAAGATCTTGTAGCCCGTCAACATTGTCGAGGTTTCAAATAACCAACCTTTTCACAAAGGTGGTGTGTGGTGCTTGCTTTTTAATTTTTATATTATTTTCTTATATTTTTATTTATTTATTTATTTATTTAAAGAGATAACGATTTAAAGATAATTTTTCCAATGGTTCCCAACGTTCTATGAGGGTAAAATTGTCTTTTGATGAAAATTTAATGGTTTAAATGGATGGAAAGTCTCAATGGGGATTTGAGAATAGATTTCCTCAAAGGTTAAGGACCTATATACCAAAAAATAAAGGTTAAAAATGTAATCTATTAAATATTAAAAAGTTGGAGATGTGTAGTGTAAATTACCCAATATTTTTTTACTTAACTATAATAATAATATAATAAAGTTACATTTTTTCCCTTTCTTGTGCGTATTAGCTGGAAAAAATGAAGAGATTTTTTTTAATAAGGGTTGATTAGAGATAAAGATTAATTAATAAACAATCAATAAGGGTAAATTAGGTTTTGAAATAAAATATTTGGGGCAAAGTTGAGAATTAAAAGAGTTTGCTTGATCTCCACCTTTTATATATAGAGTGAAGTGATGAAGAGTGATTGCTCCATAGCTTTTTCTTATTTAAAATCGTAAATGCGTAAGTTTATATATGTCTTTTCAATATATATTAATATATATGGGTTCAATTGCAAAGAAATTCTTATTATTATAATCAAATTCAATTATAATTTGATATTTTCCACAAATCTTAAATTCAAAATATAACTCAAACTGTAACTAAATTCGATTATAATTAATAGCCAAAAAAATCATATATTTTTTGATACGTGGTTATTCATGTAAGAGAACACAACAATTGCTTGTCATATGATTTTCGAGTCAATTTGTGTAATGAAGCTCATGAAATTAATGTTTACACTACTTATGCACATATTGTCAGTGTAACTGCAGTCCAATCATTTTTTTTTTAAAGAATCTGCAGTCCAATCATGTAATGCTAACAACCTACAAGTATGTAATATATTTCTTAAATAGCTATTTCTTTTCTTTGAGTGTTTTGATAATTTTTTTTAAAAAATTTATGGAAGGATTTTGAAATTAAAAAAAAAAAAGAAATATAATAGACATACACGTAACGTGCATAATAATAAAGAAATTCAACATTAGTGATTTTGATAAATTTTGAATTGAGTGTCCTTTTATTTTCCCTCGATTAATGATTTGGTCCTCAACTTTTTGGCGTAGTGGGGTCCCTCCATGTTCCCTACTGGCAGCCAAACAAATCCTAGTTTATAAAAGTAATACAATCATTATTCTCAATATAATCACGCATTTTGACTATTAATTAATCTCATAATAATTAATTACGTATTTTAATTTTCTAATTTCGGAGGTTGAACGGCATATAGAATTGCGACCCCACCAAAGTTGTTAAGCCCGAATAAACCAGTATATTTTATTACGAGTTAATGGAGAAAAAGCTGGTGGTGGCAAATCTATTAAAATGATTTTTCTAATGACCCCCTCCATTTCGTGGATATTTGCAATTAATGCCACAATTCCGAAAATTCAAATTCTTGTCCACTAAAATTTTTGAATTGACACTCTTATAAGACTATCAATACAGCACCACAATGGCACACAAAAAAGGTTACAAATTTTCATTGTTTTGTCCACATAAAACCTTGTTTAATAATATCATAGACGCCTAACTTCACACATTGAATCACGTTTTTGTGCATCGCTTCACTCTATTAGGCAAAAATGGTAGTACTTACTTCCAACAATTGAGAACCATCACGAGTAAGTTCAAAAGTGGAGTTAAGTTTATGGTGTTTCATTTCATCGAGAAATTGTTATTGTGGCTCATAATTTTCATCGAATTTGTAGTTTTTTCATACAAGAGGGATATGGAAAGGGATGGGGAATAGATGAGGGTATGTATGATCCGAAATAGGAGTTTCTATCGTAAATGTGGGAATCTAACTACTATACTACTTTTTTAAACCACCATCGAATTTGCAGTTGAATTGTATATGATTTTTAAAATATTTAATGAAAATAGGATTAAATTGGTTGCTTATCCAAACAATAAATACTGCACTAGCATCTTTCTCATGCTTTAGGTAAAGTAATCATTTTCCTCTTAACATAAAAGAAGGCGAGTTTTTTATTTAATTAAATGATTAGGAGGAAAAAAGGAAAAGAGTAGAAAACATAAATGAAGAATTACTTAAGCTAAAACAACAGATTAACATTAATTAATTAGCATAATAATCGACCGTGGTTATCATTGTCAACACACACAAAAGATTCTTGTCGTTTAGGGTTACAGTGTGGGTGTAATTTTAGAGAAAGAATGGGGACAAAGGTGACCATTTGCAAATAATAATGGCAGAAATATCAAGAATAAATAATGCAAGAAATGAATTTTTGAGCAAATGCAGAGAACCCTGTAGGGTTACTATAGAGTACTACTTTTTTTCTCTCAATTTCTCTCACTATATATATATGTATTGTTTTGTTGTTTCTCTCTGTCTCTCTATATGTGTAAAAAATTCTTGAATATTTCCTTCTCTCTCACGCATATTCACAGAGGGGGAGGTGAATCGAGAGGGGGTTTAATCGTATAAAACTACTTTTTCGTGGAGAGAAGAACCTGATGCCCCTTTTGATGTGTGAGTGGGTGGTGCTGTTTTCTCCTGTTACTGTACAAGAACTCATACATGCATCTTCTCTCTCTACTTGTATCAGTTTTCTCTCTCTATATATGCATCTCGCTTGCTTTTTGATCTATTTTCTTTGCTCTTGCTTGCTCCATCACTGTTATTCCTTCTAAGCACCGGTGGCCCTTTTTCCTCACCATTTCTCTTCTGGTAAACATTTAGAGCTTCAAAACTAGCAGGTCCGTTGCTGATTTTGGTCTATAGGGAGTTCTTTTTTCTCTTTTAAGGGGATTTTCTTCATCCTTTTCACTTAAAAAATCAGTTTTTTGCGCGGGTTTTCTTGATTTTATTTTTGAAATTTGTTGCTTCTCTCTGTTTTCTTCTTGTTATTTTGTGCTGGTATGTGGATTTTTTTTCATCGATTTTGAGCTGGTTTCGGGGATTGATGAAGTTTAAACCAAACTGTTTTTATGTGATTTTATGATCCATATTTCACTCAATTCTTAGCGTCTTTCTTCAGTAATTTTTCACTGGCTTTTGGAGTCTTTCCTTCTAGAGAAGCAAAGCAAATCTGGTCTGTGCGTTGAAACTAGATTTTGCAGTTTTCTTCTCTACTGTGCACTCAGACTGAACATAGATTTGATTTTGGGTCTGGATTTCTTTCCGTTTCTTCTGAACCTTTTTCTCACGATGTAAAATATTTCACCAATTACTTTGATTTAAATATCAGTTGACGCCCGATTCTTGTGTATCACTGAGATTTTTTTGGAAACCTATCTGATTCATCTCCGCTTGTCATCGTATTGTCTTCCGATCTTTCTCTCTTTAAATTTGATTTTTCAACTGTGCAAGGTTCAGTTGTCTCCCACCTTGAAAAGCTTCAGCAAATCTATGTACTTCTTCCTAGTTTGCCCACATGAAATAACGATTGACCAGTGTCGATCTTTGCTTAGAGCCTTGTTTCTCTACCAAAATTTGGTTCTTTCCTTGTTCAATCAGACTTTCGCAGAGAGCTATATACATGTATAGACGCTTGATGTTTACTCTTTCTGAACACATAAAATGACATCCTTTGAGTAGTCTAGAATCTTCTAATTCCCCTTGTATTTTTTTAGTTCTGTTTTCCTATGTTTTTCCCTGAGTTCTTGATCTTGTCCTCCTCTCTTCTTTGCAGGGTCGATGGATGGGTGATTGAAGAAAAGGTACAATATTTTTAGGTGGGGTTGTTTGATTTTGATCATAGAGGTTGTATTGGTGGTGGTGGGGTTGGGGACCTTTGTTGAGAGAGGCCTTAGGCTACTGTTATGCTGAAGGCTAAGTATAATAAGATAAGGCCTTGTTTTGGAGATAAAATAAGTTCTTGTGACTGTTACGGAGACAGCACAAGAAGGAAGAAAAAGGCTGTTAGCAGATGTTATCCACTGAAAACCCTCCACCAGATCCCCAGTGTCCTTGTGAAATCTCACATCTGAAAAGCCGTAATAGTAATGAGAAGGCTTCTGATAATCAGCAGCAGCAGCAGCAGCAGCTTGAGGTAGATCTGTCCAAATTCTCCATAAGGTAATGGATGGATGACAAGAAATCTTTCTTTAATTCCTGTCATGTAATTTCTTGAAACTTTCTTCTTTCTCAGATCCCTGTTTCATTTTTCTTGATTTTCATTTGTCCAGGCATGGGCTTGTTCTTAAGCTTCATCAACAGTATTCTCTCTTTATTTTGCCTAATTGTAGCCTAATGACCTTACTTTTTTAGCAGGTTCTGGTCTTCAGCTGGTCTTTCATGGCTTAATAAAGTTGTTTTTTCAATTTTTTTTTCCTTCATGGCCATCGTTAGATGATAGTCAATTTTGACTGCCTATTCTTGGTTAATTTGTTTTTTGGTCATTTCATGTTCCACATCGATGTGAGTTGAAACTTGGTTGGGTCATCCAAAACCCTCTTACGCTTTCTTGAATATCTGTGGCGAAATTATCAGTCAAAAGCTACCATTTTTGTGGTAGTCTTATTCCTTGTGATACACGGTTATGTTTCTACAAAAGAAGTTTCATCATGGGGAGGTCTTATGATATTTGCAATTCATTTTGTGCACAGGCTTTTTTTTATTATCCCATAATTCTGTTTTGATTCTGCCGTGAATATGATCTTTGCCATATATCTCAATCATAAAATTTACTGCAGGGATTATGTTTTCAACACCCGGAGCAAGGATATCAAGACTAACTGGCCATTTTCTCAGAAAAATTTGCAACTTTGTTTGAAACATGGCGTGACCAATTTGTTGCCCCCATTTCAGTCTCTTGATTATGCGAGAAACTTGACAATTGGAAAATGTGATGTTACAAGCACTACTCGGGACAAAGAAAGTGTAAGTAATTCAAATGGCAAACTCTCCTGTTCAAGTGATCATCTTGCTTCTGTCTCTTATGCCAATATTGGGCGTGACCGTAAGCTAAGTTTGGATTGCGGAGACAACAATTCAAGTGGATCTCAAGAAGAGAAAGAATTTCCATCAACCATAACAAGTCATTCTTGTTCTGAGAGAGACAGTATTCCCAGAATACTAAGCCCTTGCTTGGAAGCAGAAGCTGAAAAATTCCCAGCACCCTCAAAGGAAAAGTCGGTACCTTTAGTTCCATCATCCAACAAGAGTGAAAGCGCTAGCAAAGAAACGGTTAAGAAGTGCAGATTGATTGTGAAATTGAGCAACATTTCAGACCCAAGGTTGCAAGAAGATACCGCTGCAAACACTTCTGTGGTATCAGAAACAATGGCTTCAAAAGTGTGCCCAGTGTGCAAGACCTTTTCATCTTCTTCTAACACCACCTTAAATGCTCACATTGATCAGTGTCTTTCTGGGGAGTCAACAATGAAGTGGACAGAAAATCCTAAGGTGATTAAACATAGAATAAAACCAAGAAAGACAAAATTGATGGTGGACATATATGAAACTGCCCAACACTTCACTCTGGAGGATCTTGATAGACGAAACGGAACAAATTGGGCCTCAAACTTGGGTTTAGCAGCACCAGATATGGAGATGTCTGTTGAAGAAGAGAATAAGGCATCATCGTCTCGTGCGGATGCTGAGGACATCAATGAGGATGCTGCTGTCTACATCGACTCCAATGGCACAAAACTTCGTATTTTATCAAAGTTTAATGATATAGAATCAAACTCAAATGCTAAAGATGATTGTAGACCAAGGAAACTTGAGAAAAGAAACAAAGAAAGCAAACTTTCATCTAGTAAAAAGAAAAATCTTGTTAGGAAACACAAGCTCCTAACATCTGCTCCTCGTAGCCAAAGTAGTTGCTTTCCAAGGCATGCTCATCGGCACAAGGTGTGTTGCTTCAACCTTTTTGCAGCTTGGTAAACCCCCCCGGCCACCAAAAAAAAAAAAAAAAAAAACCACAAATCATACGTAAGCTTTTCAAGTTGTCATACCTTTGAATGAATCTTGGGAAATGTTTGTCTCATATGGTTTATTTCAAAAGGCAGAAAACAACTGAAAATAATCATCGATGTACAAGAATTACTTAATTGGTGACTTTTCCCCCAATTTATTATTTAGATTACCTATAATTTTGTGCTGTTGGTACTTATTTATGCATCAAAGGAATCATGACTTTCTTTGTTTCTCAAATAGTTGACTGCTCTTCATCTTTAGTAGGAAGTGAATTAACATGATTTGTTAACAGATTGATGATGGTGAACAAAGGATTATTCCTCCTGAAGAACGTTGCGAGAAAGACGATAGCCTGACACAACCACCCTTGAAAGTCTGTGATCAGAGGAAATTAAATAATTTTGGAATGATAAGACAGTGGTCAGGCTCCAAGCGAACTGGTCTTATGAAGAAGACTAGTAATGAAAGTGGAAATCAGGATTTAGACAAAGGGATAGCTGAGGGCTTGAGGGTAAAAAGTCATCTGTCTTCACTTGATGAGCCTTTACAGAAGAAAACTAGTTTGAGTTCAAAGATTTTACCTGATCAGAAGCCACAATCACCTCCTGAGAGCAGTGTAGGACTGGAGGATTTGTCTCGTTTATCTCATGATGATGGATATAAGGATCATTTACTGAGAAAAAGGGGTGGATTTTCCTTACCGGATTCGCAAAGCTGTCATAATAAAAAGAAGAAACATCTAGTGTTATCCCAGTGCAGTGTAAAGGAGTTGAGAAATGATGCTCCATCAGTTCTTGATCATAGAACGCATCCTCCAAATTGTTTAGAAAATCATGTTCCTCCCAGGAATAACAAGAGAATGGAGACTCTTGGTCCAAGGAAAAACCCTTGCAGTTCTTTTATCAACTCAAGATTGTCCAAATATCATGCATATCTATCTGGAGGTAAGAAGTTTTCATCTCTAAGAAATATCTCCCTTGATAATGCATTCTCATCGGGAAGCAAGAAATTTTCATCTTTGACAAAGAATGAGCTAACTGTTAGCAAAGCTTCTATTCCTGATTTCTCTAGAAAAATTTTGAGTAGAAAATGTTTTGGGCGGAAGAAGCCTCCTATACAATACATGTCAGGATTGGACGAAGAAGCCCTAGCATCCCAATCTGCAATTGTAAGGCAACATCAGTTTGTGGAGGAGGTAGTCAAGAATAGAAATCAAACAGAACAAACTAATAAGCTTTTTGTTAATAGAGCCAGGGTCTTGAAAATCCAAAAGAAGAGAGGAGCATATATGATCTCTAAGAAGAAGGGAACGACGGCTTTAAAGAGTTCACTGCACTCTCCTAAATCTGATAGTTGCCAGGCTGGGAAGAAGAGCGATTGTTTTATTGGTGACAGTGTTCCACCGCTCTTCCGATCTCTTATGACTTGGAATCTTCTGGAAAAGAGGTTGAGGTTTCAGATGATGATGTCTGTGAGCCAACAACTACCATGGCCGCGGGGGGATCTTTTATGGGTTTTAGCAAATCTTTGGATCCTGAATTCACTGTACTTGCCGGTACTTCTGATGTGCATGGTCTGTCACAACAGTATCTGGATACAAACAAGGAACCTTTTCTGGATAAGCCAGTATTGGGTGGTGAAGAGTTGTTCTCGAGGGATGACGTGGGAAAACTTATGATCAATCACAGTGTCCATATGGCGGCCGAGTTGGATGCTAATGAAGGACATGGAAATTACTTTGTGGATGTTGATCCTATACCCATTCCTGGACCACCTGGATCCTTTTTACCAAGCCCTGGACGTATGGGCTCAGAAGATCTTCATGGAAATTCGTCATTAACTACCTGCAGGGTTCTATCTTCTGAAGATGAGCATGAATTAATTGATATGGAATCATCAGATTCTCCAGTTTCTGCTACTTCAGTTGTTTCGGACTCAGTTGCCGCGAGATCTTATTCGATATCTTTGGAAAGGTTGTCTTCAGAACCTGATCACAGTGGTCAACCCGAGACTAGATCTAGCTTTTCCCAAGCCAGCATTGATCCTGTGGTTGAAAGTTCCAGTCCTGTTAATTGGGCGGAGAATGAAGGTGATCACGGTGTCCAACCTGAGACAAGATCTAGCTTCTTCCGAGCTAGCATTGATCCTGTTGAAAGTTCCACTCCTGTTAACCTGGCAGAGAATGGAGATGAAGGAAGGCTTAACGTGGATGAGTCGAGGACTGATTTGATGTTTGCTGAATCAAATCCTCTCAGAATCAAAAACAGCCAGCCGTGTTGTTGCTCCAGGAAGGAGGCGGCCTTACTGGGTGTTGCTTCTAACTATCAAGAGTCACAACTTTTGCGGAGAAGAACTATGCCTTCACTTGCACTTCCTGCCCTAGAAAAGCAGATGGGTGGTTATTCAAAGAGAAATTTTGAAAGTCCCAGCTTGAGGTCAGAAATACTCCTTAAGAACAAATCAAGTTCAGAAGCTGACGAATATGTTGCAAGGTCACCCGAGGGACGTGTTCCTATACAGCTCCCCAAAAATTCTGAAGTTAAATTCCAAACTCCTGATGATTATGTGTCTGCTACGCCTTCTATTTCTACTCCTATTCTGAGGCTAATGGGGAAGAACTTGATGGTGGTAAACAAAGACAAAGACATATCTGCTCAAACCAGGCCTGCCTCCTCAAGTATTATTAATGATCATGCACAACTGTTATCTTGGGTTGATAACGCTGTTAATTCTGGAAAGAATCCCAATGAGAACTATTCGTTGCATCATGACGATTCAGTTTCTAAAGTTCCCATCACCTTTGACCAGTTGCAGAAGAGCGGCATGCCAGATTTGCACTTCAATGTCAGTTCCTCAAATGGTTCTGTAAACCACCATAATCATCGGACAGAACCATTGTCTCCTCATCCATTGACGCCAGTGTTTTCTGATAAGAAATATGTTTGGAATTTTTCAACCTCTGCTGAGTATCATGGATACATGGGTGGGTGCAACTTGACCCCCAAACAACTTGGATCGAGGATTATAGTGGGCACTCCAATGACAAATGACATTGAGACATTGCAAACAACTGCCACATATCTCAGGAATGGAGATCCTTGCAGAAAGGAAATAATTGTTATTGATGACACGCCAGAGAGCGGAGCTGGTTCAGTAATTAAGACAACATGTAATGGAGGACCTACGGAATTAGGAGGATCTACAGTTGGGATTTCAGCACCAATGGGAGACTCGATCCATCCGAATCCTCAATATAATCATCCGTCAGGGGGCTACTCTTTATATCATGGATCTCCTGTAGTTCAGACTTCAAATTTTCAGGTGCTGCCCACCCAAGTAACTAATGCTAGCCCACTAAAATGGAATTGCACGCCAGATGGTTCCAGTGCACTGCATGCAAATTCCTTGACAGTTTCATCAACACCGAAAGATCACCTAAGATCTACGCTGTATTCTTCTCGTCGCTTTTCATAACCAACATGAGTTTGTTGGAGGGATTTGCAGCCAATTGACAAAACGTGAGTGCTCAAAGCTGATACAAAGACCTACATAAAATATAGTCTGATGAAGGAGAATACGCATAAGTTGCGCAGATGAGTTTTAAATTCAGTTTCCTGTTCTTAACCTTTCTATTATACTTTTATATAGGACTAAAAAACATGGCAGTTCTAAAACAGTTGAAGGCTTTTTCTTATATATATAATGCTAAAACTTTTCTGAAGGCATTAATGTACAAGGAATCTTTGAATAATGAGTCACCATCAAATGTAGAAATTTGGCTTCCTTGTCTTCTCCTCCTTAATGGCGTACCATCCCAATCCCCTTATTTCCTAGTAATACGATGAATACTGAAATATTAGTATTCACTGTTCTTCAGTAGCAACGATATATAAGATATCCATAAAATCATACTTTAATCTTGCATCCCTCGGCATTTGGCGATTGTTATTGGATGTGCCTTTATATACCCTGAACTTAAGATCATCATTCTCCTTTTCAGGTTGATATATCATTGAATGAGATAATGCATTCTTTTCAGCATTCACTTTTGTTGAGTACTGGCATGATCTTGAAAGATCATAAACGTGCATCAGGAAATGGTCGTTCTTTCTTTGAAGTAGTTTCTGTAAATATCGTGCTTTAGAATGTACATGCAGAAGCAGCCATTTGGAGACAAGGGGACAGTGACTTTTACTTGCATTTTCTGCCATGTCTCTTCTTCATGGACCTCGTATTGAAGTAATGAATTCCATTATTGCATGTAACAGGAAGGAGGTTAGTTCACATTTAGTCGTAATATCAGTTAGCATGTTAGGGGGTGTTTCTTAGTAACTTTGTTTGAAGCTCGGCTTTTGTTATCATATGCTATGACTTAATGCGAATGCACATTTGATTGTGCATTTTCGGCTGGCAATGTGGTAAAAAAATACGTCACTGCATGCTGCAAAAGATCTTGCTATGTGTTGCTACGAAGTAGGTTAAATGATTGATGTAACCACGTCCAAATTTAAGACTAAGTTGACCGATCGAGACATCGAAGATGAGGAAACTAAGCTTTGGCACTGCATGAAATATAGCCGTTACGACTTGCGACATGATACATTATTCGCCCTTGCACTGCTAAGTGCTAACTACCCCGCGACTAGAGAGAGAGAGAGAGAGAGAGAGGTAGGGAAAAGATGCAAACAAGAAACCAAAAGAAAGTCTAATTGACCGTTAGTTGGCACCAACTCATGCCTACTTTTTTTAATAATATCTCTTCGTTTATTAATTTATCGTATTTGTTTATTTATTTTTATGTATATACATAAATTTCAAGATGCTTATTCTTAACATTTTAGGACTCTTTAAAGTTTTATTTTAGTGATAAAACAATCTTCGTTTTTAATAGATGATGAGTATAGCATATGAAAATGAGATTCTCTTATTTTCTATTATACTACCGGTGATAATTGCTAACTTTTTTAGATGGTAATAAAATAGTACAATCATTAGTCCAAATATACACACATAAAGACATCTTTGACCTATTTTGCAAATGAATTAGACAAAAGATAAATAAAGGTTGTACTGTTTTGGTATTAACTTGCGCTATTTTGAAGTTTTGCGATAAAGACAATTAGATAAAAGATAATTTTGCAAATGATGTTACATTAAAAATATGAAAATTTGAAATGATCCTAGTCAATATACAAACATAAAAGCCTCTTGTGGGTTTGTTGATGGGATGTTTATGGTGCACTTTGCAAAATCCTCCAAAGTGGGCCATTTTTTGTCTCTTCCCATTTAATACTATGCTATCTTTCTAATCTCAAAACATTAAAATAATCAAAAGCTCCTTTTCACTGTTTAATTAAAGGCCCCTTTAATCTTTTACAATAAAATATTTCTAATTTGCACAAATAAAAGTTTACAAATATTTGGCCATAAAAAAAAAAAAAAAGTTTACAAAAATTTGGTAAAAGCAATCATGAAGTAAGAGCGTCGGCGCATCTTCTATCTCACTATACGTAGCAAATAGAATTCAAAAATATAGAAAAATGTCTTTAGTAGAAAATATAAATTGCTTAAGTAGTTAAACATGTGTCTATTAATTAATAGATTATATGTTAATTATAAAGAGAGATAAATATAAAAATAATAGAAAATAATGGATAGATAATGTCTAACAATAATGTCTAGAAGTAAATAATGTGCTAGACTGATTTCTCTCACCAGATAAGTTTTTTTTTTGGGTTGACATGACTATAAATTTTTTACAATTCACATACCATTGAGATGCCGGTCCTTCTATAAAGAGGTGACATCTCCCTTCATAGAGAAGTCACGCACACACAGTCACATGTTATTGGAGAATCAAGAGGGAATGGGCCCACTTGATTCTCCAATAATAAGGGGCCATGTGTGCGGTCACCCCTTCTTACAATTTTTCTTGAGCGGTGCCACTCTAATACTCTAGTTATAATAGTCATTGATTTAGACCTATAAATGATATTATACAACTATTTGTGCTCATAAACAATTATCTTGCAACTACTGAAATTGTAAATTCGCTCACAAGCATGGTTGTTAAACTCTCTGTTTGGATCTTAAGATCTTATTATTTTACAATCCGCAAATGATAAAATGATTCGATTTCTGTCGTAGAATTTTAATTTTTTTAAAACCTTACCATTCTAATATTGGACCGCATAACAATCCTAACAGTTCAATGATCCAAACAGTCTTTATCCTTCTAATGCTATAGAGTTTTTGTACGTCATGTTTACTTATATAAAAGTATTTTTAATTGTCAGGTGATATTATTGAGTCGTTTTAAAGTAAATGTCATATCAAAATTTTAGAAAATGAGAAAAATAAATACATATCGTATAAACTCTATTAAATCATTTGAATGTTATTAGTCATCATAAATTTATTAAAAAATTAAACCCAAAGCGTGCAAATCTCTCTCTCTCTCTCTCTCTCGTTATTTAAATGTTCAATTATATAGCTTTTCAAAAAAATAAAGAAAATGTTCAATTCTATTTGAGTACTTTATATCATTAATATTTATTAGACTGGTACGATTCATCATCCGATCCGCAAGACCCCATCTAAAATTACAACTGCAATAACCTTGCCACACGGTCAGTTTGTGACGAATGCTTTTATAAGAATGCCAAGTAAAATCCTATGACTTCATATCTGAAATTAGAAAATTTTGTTGCTGAAAATAAGTTTGATGAATTAGAAGAGCTTTTGGTTTAGTTATGTAAGTCAACTCTCTGTTGAAATTCTTCCAGGTAGTATTTTCAAAAAATTGTAATACATCCTGAGTTTCGATTTATAGAAATATTTTTAACTTTTTGAAACTCATTCTAAACAAAATATAAAAAGTAATGACATTTTTCCTCCCTGGGGACAATCCATTTGTAAAAATTAGTATGCCTTTTTATTTTTCATTTAAACATAAAACAGGATTAGATAAGAATACTAGGTATTGCAGAGCCAGGCGCGAGTTTTATTTTTTATTTTTACTTTGACGATAAGAATGCTTTTATTTCATTTATTTATTTAAAGAAGTCCTAAATGATTCATAATATCTTCAAGTCTGCATATATGGTCAAAAAAACATAAAAAGCGAAATGCTAGACTTTTCGCCCTTAAATGTGCCTTGTCATCTCATTTTGAAATAGAATTTTTATCCCCATGCGCCGTGTTGATATTAACTTTTCCTTGCGCAAAAGGTAATCATGAATATTCATGTTCTAGATATTTTCATCAAATTTTCAGAAAAATATAAATCTTAACAAAAAGCAAACCTAAGATGATTTCACTAAATTGTATTACTAGCTCCGTCCCATAAAAATAGTCTCATATCATTTTTCACATAATTTAAGAAAGTCAAAATAATGTTCTTGGAAAAATAGAATTTATGAATATTTTTTCTAATATATCACTTCATTTAATTGTTATTCAACTTTCTTATTTTGTTAATATCAATGTACAATAAATACGGCACATAAGAAAATTAAAAACTAACTATCAAAAGTAGATAATAATTTGAGACAAACAAAAAAGCAAACTAGGACCATTTTTATGGGACATGGGGAGTATTATTGTTCATTATACATTGCTAATAGACTTTCCAGTCAGAGTGTCACATATAATTGTAATGTCCTAATTAACTCTTGCTCCTTAACCTTACTAATTTGGCTAATAACTCTTGAGCATCTAATGTTTGAGCATGGTTGTTTCCTAACATTACTGTCCTGATACTGATACAACATCTGCACAGCTCTTCGCCACTGTCGAAATCGCCACCTCTCAATAGCAACTTTGCCCTCGTTTCGAGTAATGTAGCTTTAAGCAATGTCACTTCTTCCCACATGCATTCTTGTGCTCTTTGGCTCGACTGGACCGGCGTTTTCTTCCACCAAAGAGAACCATGGCATTGGTACCAATCCTGTATTGGGAGCATATGTGATTTTTCTACTTCTTCGAGTGCATTGGTGCAGAGCTTCAGGAGCTCTAAGGCCGAGTTGCACTGGGAGAAGGTTGTGAAGGATTTTAGCGCTAAAGGGAGAGCCGTGTTCTTGATGAAGAGGACTGTGTCATTTACCTGGAGGTGCACTAATGGGGGTTCGAGTTTTGATCCAAAGACTAGGAAAACCGAAGCCCAAATGTGGGCTAGATTTACGGTTGCATTCCCTCTTTTCATTATGCCATCAAGAGTTGCCTTGGCAGCAACCAAGCTATCAATCCTTTCGGCAAATACTTTGGTGATGGAGTGGAACTGAATCCAACACCCCGGCCGGAGATTGGCTTTCCTAGCCAAACCAAGCTTGACTAGCAGAAGGGCCGAGTCCTCTTCATTCTTCCGCATTTGGCTTGCTAAGCAGTAACTTGAGAGAGAACAGAAAGTCTTGCTCAATTTATTTCTGGTGGAAGGTATAGTATAAGCCACAGAAGCCAGTAAATTTGCTGGAATAGGTGACAGAGCGAACCACGCTCCAACCTGCAGCATTCTTGTCACAAGGAGATTCTTGCTTCCCATTTTTTGATGCAATACAGCAACACAGAAGGATAGAACTTTCATTAGGAAAGGACTGGTGTGAAAGAATTGTTGGTCTTCAATGCTTAAACTAGAGCTGCAAGCCGGTTCTAGTTCTTCTTCACATCCAACCTGATTCACAGCCTCAAATAAAGCAGATGGAGCAATTGCAAGTTCAGATAGGATTGAGCCGATCACCCACAATCCGAAACTTGAACCACCCAATTTCTCATTGAATGTCCTAAGAATATACAATTCTGCAGCCGGATACTCCTTTTTCCGTCTCCCGCTGATCCATGTCAAAGCGTCAGAACAAGGCAAAGGCTGAAGATGCAAAGGATTGAAGTTCATGACTCTAGAGAGCCTTGTCGTGACAATCACATGGGTGCCTCTGGTATTCCTTGGTATCAAGTCATGTAAATCCTTCCCTTCCCACCATTCTGTCTCAGACTCCAAGTTATCAATGATTAGCAAATATGGAATATCCCAAAACAGCTCCCTTTTAATTCTCTTGAATGCTACTGATTCATGTTCATCAAAACTCCGGAACCTACCTCTTTCCTTCTCTGCATCTGCAGTCACATCCAAGCCTAGAACAAGAGAGAGATTCATTACGTTTTGTCTGAAGTATCGAGATTCGCCTCCAACCCACAAAACCTTAGCATATCTTTGGGAGTGTCTATGGGCATATTCCAGAGCAAGCTCAGTCTTTCCGACTCCAGGCGATCCATTTATGCATACCACATTGCTTCTGGATCTCTTATGGTTCCCACTTTTCCGCATTTTGAATGCTGTCTCCATTTCCATGATTTCTTTCTCCCTCCCAACAAAGTATTTGTTTCTTGGAAATGGCAACTCTTCATTCATGTCAACTTCCTTTCTGGCTACAGTCTTCCTCCCAAGTTTCGCTACTAGAATCCCAACAGCTTTGGATATACAACTTCTCCAATTGCCCTCATTTGCTTCTAGTTTGAATTCTGGAAAGCTTAGTAGTTCCTCCACTGCTTCTTTATTCTCCAAATAGGAATTATATAGACTCAAAATTTCATTGGCATCAGTACCAAAGAACAAAGGAATTAAGTTCTTCTTTTGCGCAAAGAATCCGATCTCCTCCAAACTGAACTGGTTAAGAAAGCTCTGACTGGTGACAACCACAACACCAACGGCCACTGAGCAAATAACCCTTAGCAATTTCGTGGCTCTGCTTATCGGAGTAATTTGCTCTGTCAGTGACAAAGCACGCAATGCCGTGGACCTCAAGCTCTGATTTAAGCCACTTGCAGAAGCATAACAAGTTCGGGTCGTCCCCATAGAAGCCTATGTATACATCACAGCTCCTAAGTTTCACATTGGCAGAGGGTGAAACCATGCCTTTAACAGATGGATTTCGAGCAACAGGAAATGAAAACGAGACCTCAGAATTGTTTTCTGGACCTGAAACGGGAATACACTTGAAAATTTTGATCTTTGCGTTTGTGGGATCATCGGAATAATGTGAAGGTGGAGTGTAGGATGTGGCCGGGATGTCATCTGAACCCCAGAACGATAACAGGGAAGATGGATGAGTAAGTGTAGTGGAATTGGCTGGTGTTAGACTTTCTTCTCCGGATGGAGAAATACGAGGAGATTCTGATGCTGAAACAAATGCTGATGATGCAGGGGAGTTATCAGATGCCATTACCATATGATTTCTTACTAGGTTTTCAGACAAATCTGGAGTTAAGGAAGCAACAATATCTGGAATTTCCTTACCTCGTTTCTTGCCGGCATCTCCTGTCTTGATTCTCAGGAGCTTGAAATCAGACACTTGTGCTTCTTTCCCCATATTTCCTCTTTGTTTTTACCAGGTCACAGAATCTGAAGCCATTTTTATATCTTGAGGAGAAGATCAAATCCAAACATTTGGACAGGCAAAAATCTCAACTTGCAATTGGATTCTTGATCCAACTAATGGGGATGACTGGTGTGGCTCTGACTATGTACTCTTCAGAGTTCAGAATATGAATGCAACAGTAAGACTTTTTAGCATCATCTCATCTTCTTCTATTGTGGGCCTGCCAGAGTCAGAACCCAACCAGAGTCCGTTCCATTACATGAGTGGATCAAACTAATCAGTGCCAAATGCAGAACAAGATAAAAAACTTGAGGTTCAGACTGCATTTGGACTAGTCGAGCCAATGTCGAGATTAATTTTTCATTGATGAGGAAGAAGATGGACTGGGGGCTGTGGATTCTTCTATGAGGTTTGAATATTGTAATCTGTAAGTTGTTATAGTCTAATGATCTTGTCTTGGAATTAGGCCATTACTTTTTGTTTTTTTGTGTTGGGAGATGAATATCATTGAATTCTATTGTTTGTTGGTAAGGGGCAGTCTTCCAATGACTCTTTGGGTATAACAAGACAGCCTTAAATTTTGGTCCTGGAGATTGGACCAATTATATAACGGTTGAACTTAGGAATAAGCTGCTAAAAATTGGAGTAGTTTTCAGTAAGAACCGGAAATGATTAACCTTCCTTTTCAGATTCTCACATGCCAAGCTCATTGTATGCAGCTTTTCCACCCCATAATGGAATCTCCATAGAAAAAATATGCACTATTTTCACTAGTCCCATTCTCCTTCCGTACTTATGCTGCCAATGTGATTGTTCACCTCATGATATTCATTTTTAATAGATTAATGCTAGTGTTCATCATTACTGGTGATAATTATTGTCATGTGTCCGTGTGAAAGGTTAGGGTTAATTAGTGCTAATTACTGGGGTGGACCGAATCGATGTGCTGGTCGGGCAATGCGATCAAATTTTTTATTTATCTATCGATGTATTTATTATTATTTTTCATTTAATAAGTTTTTTCTCATATATTTTACATTTTTTTTTACTTTTAATTGAATTGTTGTTGAGAATGAATCAAGACAGGCACTTCTCGTCTATCCTGCTTTGTGAGATTACAGATCATAAAGATACTTCTCCATTCAAATGAGTCTCATTGAGTTCACATAAAGTTGGGCGTTTTTTCCATCATTATTTGGATATGTATTGATAGTTTAGTGAACTTAATAAGAACCTACCTGAATGACGAAGTATTTTTTATGATCCACAATCCCATAAATCATGATAGATAAGAAATGTCTGTCTTGATCCGTCCGCAACGACTTTTTAATTAAAATAATAAAAATACAAAATAAATGAGAAAAAAATTAAAAATGAAAAAAAATAATAGATCAATAAAGGGATGAGAAATTTGATCCTAGATCGCTCGACTTGCAAATCGATTTGGTCCACCTCATACTGCTTTAGGCGAATTGTAAAGCGCATCAATCCAATCCACTGTCATCCCTAAATTCTCATTAATTTATTTTTTTTCTAAATATAACCAAGATATGTTTTTTAAATTTTTACCTATTTCTTATTTATCAATTTTATTTCAATTAAAATTTAAGGTATTATAGTCTTTTTAAGTTAAAAACGTTAGACTACACAAAAAAGCTGAGATTTGAGGTTAAATTTGCCAAGTTTCAAATGTCAGTGAGATTGCACAATAATATGAAACGTTAGGGTTAGATAGCGCCAATTAGCCAGATGCTTACATAGATGAACTTGAACTGATGCCAATCGTAAATTTTTTTAACAGTTGGATGCACGCCACGCATCTGTTGGAAATGGCATAAAATTACTGCAATATCATAATGACGACGAACAATTGATTCCACATGGAAGGATCATCATTAATATATACTACCTCCGTCTTAAAGAAGATAGTCCACTATTCTATTTTTGTCCATTTCAAAAAGATAGTTCATTTATCATATTGGACATGTATTTAATGTTTCACTTCCATATGTGTCCTTAATTAATTATTGTTATTTAATTACTTTTGCATTGAAAGTCATTTAAACAATTAATGAGATAAAGAGTATATATGGAAAAATAAAGTAAAATTTAATGTTTCAACCATATTAACTATTGCTTCTTAATTTATGTGAAAATAACTACTCGATTATATCTGTGGGATGGAGGTAGTATATGCCATTAATTTTTGCTATTAATATCACACCGTATTAACGGATAGATAATTATTGTTAAACTAAAGCATATTGATAAAATTGCTTATAATTTTAATTTTTAAAAATGAATATCTAAAGTCTTAAAAAAAATAATACCAACTTGATTTTCCATTTTTTGGAAAATAATTTTATTAATATGTAATTGCTCATTTAAAAAGTTACTCAACATAATATTATATTATATGCTTATAATAATTTTAATTTTTTAAAAATGAATATTAAAGTATCAAAAAGTCTTGTAAATTTTTTAAATAAAAATCGATAAAAAAACTTTAAGAGTCTATTAGAAGTCTAGCTTGAAGACCAATCTCTAAAAGTCTAAATACCATAAAATACTTAGAAGTTAAAATTCACAAATTATAAATGCTTGTTACTACTGAAAAATGTGTAGTCCTGCAACCTGCTGATTCAATTATTAGGAATGGGACATTATGCAATTTCGTTTTTGAAAGGGGACATAATGCAATTTAAAAAGCTACAAAGGAGAAATTTTGATTTTTGAATTCAAAAACATGAATGAATAAATTGAACAAATTTATGGGCCTCTTTAATGGCCGAATAGTTAGAGTGAACTGTTGAAACCGAAACTGAAGGCACTGTACAAAATTTATGATCATGGCCTTTGAAGGGTGGGATAGTAATGATATTTTTAGGTGTGTTCCCATTGCCGATCCACCAAAGGCATCGAGTACTCACCATTAATACCGAGAATAAGTAGGACAAATATTTTAAATGGATAAGCAAATAAGTTTTTTAAGCAAGGAGGGTGCCATTTGAAAATTTTGAGGCGTCCTCACCTAGTCTCGAGTTAGCACTAGATATATAGTGACGTGGTGTACCCTAACGAAGACATGACTGTATATATCTGACGCTACCTTGTGAAATAATTAAAATCCTGATTTATTATGAAATAAACTTATGGTGTGACTCATCAAAAAGAAAAAAAAGACCACCTACCCCTACTACTGTCTCAATACGTCATGATTTTAGTTCCATCACAACGCTCTACATTTCAAAAGACTCTCCGCGAGTCTCCGTGGTTGGAGAATCATTTACCTTCTTGTATTGAGTGGGTTGGAAATAAGCCAATATAAAAATATTACTAATTACTTTTTAATTAGAAACAGTATTTTAAAAACTTATATTTAAAAAAGGCCAAAAAGGCATAGGTCATTGGACTAGAATGAGATTTGGGATCCTAAGGTCCTTGAATCTAACCAACCGCAAGTTGCACGGTTTATAATGCAAATCTATATATATATATACATATATATATATATATATAAAAGCAATACAGTTTTCTATTATCGTTTTTCCTTCTAAAATCACTTTCTAAATCGGGTTTTTACATCATGGCTATTGGTTTAACACTTAGCCCTAGCCTTTGATTTTTTTATCTTTTTATTATTTGCATTTATTTTTATCTTTCTATCTTTAATATATTAACTTACATAGACTATCACAAATGGATACTTCAAATAATTAAATCAAGATTTTAACTTTTCTATATATAAGTTCTCTTACATTAAAGGAAACTTTCACATATCATATCTTAATAATGATAGTGCATGCAATTATATAAATTATCACTTAAATTTGGTTTTTTTAAAACAGCTTTAAAAATGTGTATTTTTAAATTTTATTTTATGTAATGTAATTCATTAACATTTATGCAAAATTTACAATATAAGTCCGGTTTTTTTTCTTTTTATTATTTTCATTTATTTTTATCTTTTTATCCTAATATATTACCTTATATGGAGAACATTATAAATTGATAATTTAAATAATTAAATCAAGATCTTAACTTTTCTATATAAGTTCTCTTACATCAAAGGAAACTTTCACATATTTTATCTTAATAACTATAATGCATGCAATTATATAGATTATCACTTGAATTCGGTTTTTTTAATAGTTTTAAATCTGTGTGATTTTTAAATTTTATTTTATGCAATGTAATTCATTAACATTTATGCAAAATTCACAATATAAATTCAGTTTTTTTCATTTTTTAGTATTTTCATTCTTTTTTTCTCTTTTTATCTTAATATATTACATTACATAGAGAACATCATAAATGGATAAGTTTCTTTGCATCAAAGGAACTTATAAGTTCCTTTTAATTTTATTTACCTTTTTCATTTATTACCAGCTTATAGATTCCCTTTTTATCTTTCATTTCCTTTTTGTTTTTCATTTTCCTTTTTATATTATCACTATATTTTGCAAATTTTAATTTCAATCACCAAATTAGATTTTATTTTATTTACAAATATCTCTATTTCTTTATTCATATTTTCCTTCGTTTCTCTGATAGAACTCAGTATATCTAAGAACTTTCTCAAATCTCTCTCACTTTACATTTGAACTTTCCAATCCTTATCTTGAGCGATTTTATTTTACATCAATTTTCTTAATTTTTTTGTTTTAATTTATCTTACACCGTCGGATAACTTCCAGATTAGTTCTAGTATTCGTATCGAGTCGGAAAAGTTAGCCGTTCATGATCATCAGACATATTTTAATTAAATAATTGAAAAAAATTAATTTTTATCTAAAATAATGTTAAAACTTTATTCCTTTTTTAAGAGAAATTGAAAATATGATTTTGGGCATAAAAATGCAATCCCACAGTATTTATTTAGCGAAAAGAATCGAACATATATATCTATATTAAGCTGCTTGGAGAAAGGTTTATAATAGGACCTTAACTTATAGGCTTTGAGTTTTCAAAAAGTTTAAAATTTTAAGAGATCATTAATAAAAAAAAATTATTGTAAACTGGTGAATCGTATCCGTCTTTATTTTATACCGTCGGATTGTTTTCTAGCTTAATTCCAATATTTATGAATGTTCAGAAAATCAGGCCAATCATCCAATTCGAGAAGCGAACTATTCAAGTTCATCGGACTGATTTTAATTAAATAATTAAAATAAAATAATTTTTACTTAAAAGAATGTGAAAAAAGTTGATTATTTAATTTTTTTGTCTTTACTGTTTAAGAAAAATGTTGAAATTTGGTTCTTTTTTTAAGAGTAATTGAAAATATGACTTTGAGTATAGAAAAAAATTCAACATTGGTTCTTTAGTGAAAAGAATTGAGAATGTATACTTTAAGCTAATTGAAGAAGAGTTATGTATAATATGGCCTTACCTTATAGGTTTTAAGCTTTCAAAAATTACAAAATTTTAATAGATAATTATTGAGAAAAAATTTATTATGAACCGTATCCGTCTTTATTTTACACTGTCATATTGTTTTCTTAATTAATTTGAGTATTTACAAATGTTTAGAAAATTGAACTGGTCATATAACTGGAAATGCAAACGGTTCAAGGTCATATGACGGATATTAATTAAATAATTAATAAATTAATTTTTATCTAAATTAATGTGAAAAAAATATTCAATTTTATAATTTTTTGATATGTACCGTTTAAAAAATAATGAAATTTTTTTTAAGAGTAATTGAAAATATGACTTTGGATATAGAAAAAGAATCTCACATTAGTTATTTAGTGAAAAAATTAAGGTTGTATGTCGATTCTAAGTTATTTAGAGGAGAGTTATGCATAATAGGATCTTAGATTACTTTAAACTTCTAAAAAGTTTAAAATTTTAATATATTATTATTGAAAAAAAGTTTATTGTGAACCAACGAACCGTAATAGCCTTCTCACACCGTTGGATTATTTTTCAGATTGGTTCCAGTATTAAAAAATTTTCTTCAATATTTTCCTTAAGTTTTTTTTTTTAACTATTTTCTATCTTCATTAATAAAAGATATCATATTATGGGTAGAACTCATATTATTTTTTTTACAGACATATGACTTTGAGCATAAAATAGGAATCCCCATTGATTATTTAGTAAAAATAATTGAGTATATATGCCTATGTTAAACTGTATAGAGAAGGGTCATGCACAATACGACCTTAATTTTTGGGTCTTGAGTTTCGAAAAGTTTAAAATTTTAATAGATCATTACTTAAAAAAGTTTATTGTGAATCAACAGATCTGTCTTTATCTCATATTGTCATATTGTTTGTCGAATTGATTCTAATATTTACAAATTTTTTTTTAAGGTTTTCCTTATTTTTTTAAGACCATTTTTTATCTTCATTAATCAAATATATCGTATTATGAGTAGCACTTATATTTTTTTTACACGCACATAAACGAACAAATATTATAGTTTAAGGGCTATTAGAAATATGACTTTAGACATAAAAAAACAATCTCACATTGGTTATTTAATAAAAGAAATTGATGATGTATGTATATTATTAAACTACTTAAAGAAGGGTTATGCATAATAGGGCTTTAGCTTATGGGGGCCTTGGACTTCCAAAAAGTTTAAACTTTTAATAGATCATTATAAAAAAAATTTATTATGAACTGATGAGATGTATCCATCTTTATGTCGCACTGTTGGATTGTTTTTTAAATTGATTTCAGTATTCGCAAATTTTCTTTAATATTTTCGTTAATTTTTTTGTAGACCATTTTTTATCTTCATTAATAAAAAATATCGTATTACAGGTAGTACCTATATTATTTTTTTTACACATACATAAATGATCAATTATTATAATTTAAGTCTTTTTTATACAATCATGTTTAATTTTTTTGAGTTGCTTATATTATCTGGTATTATCATTCCGTGTAACGCACATGTGAAAATTTAGTTCTACTTAAAAAATAATAATAAATAAAAAATGAAAAAGGTTAAATAGCACCTAGTTTCCCTAACCTTTATAGCTTTTTACACTCAAGTCCCTAACATTTGATTTCTACCCTTAAGAGCTTGTTTGATTCTTATTATTTGTTCAAATTTGGGGAAATTAAATGAGAAGAGATGCAGTTTGGGTATTGAAAATGGAAAAATATTTGAAATATATAGTTACAATTAAGCAGTTGTCAAGTTAGTTGTAGGTAAAAATATAATTTGAGAGAATAATGAAAATCAAACTAGCTCTAAATGTCCTAAACTTGTCCACATTTTTTAAGACTAGGTCCCTAGCCTTCATACATTTGTAGGCTTGAGCACTTAACCTTAATTTCTGGTAGGCGAATCCTAAACATATACACATTTTTACGTCATTTTAACATAAACAGTTCAAATTTTCAATTATTCATTATTTGGCAAGATAAATAAAAAGTTACCATGGGACCTTATCTATGCAAATCAATCTTGAATTGATGAAATTACCTTGCATACAATGTTCACGTAGAATGCATAAATAAGAAAAACGAAAAGTTGAATGATTTCCATTGAAACGACCTAGCATGCTAGTTTTGAAATGTTTTGGACCTCAAATACTAGTAAAGAAGTAATCAAAGGCTGGGAACCCAAGTGCATAAACTAGTGTAAAGGTTAGGGATCCAAACATAAAAACGTGCGTTAATTGGTGCAAAAGATTCTTACCTTTAGATACTAGTGCAGTTGGTCCATACCTATATATTTTTGACAATTTCACTTTTACCTTCATGTCTTAGCGAATTTCATCCTTACTGCTAGATTCCTCATTTGCTTGAAGGGTATAATTGTCCAATTAAAGATTAGAAAAAGAATAAGAAATAAAAAGGTCATGATCTAATTAGAATTATTGATTGAATAAAGATTTAAATTTAAAAAGTATTAAAAAATAAAAAGTAAGAAAAATAAATTTTTTTGTGGCAACCAATTAGTTATTTCGAGCAATTGTTTGTGTACATCGATGACCAAACCATTGTCACTGTTCAATCCTTTTATTTCTTATTTGCATTTGTTTCTTGGTTTTTATTTTTTGATATTTATTTTTTTCCCAATAGTGCTAATTATTTTGAGATCTTCTTTTGCAATTTTTTTTTAAATTTTCAAAGTGTAGAGGGACAAAAATACCATTCTAATCAAAGACTAGTTTAACACTAAAGAGTGAAATATGCTAATAAAACATGGAGTTAATGGTGAGTCTGCAAAACATACATAAGTAGGGACCAATTACACAAGTGGGTCCAAAAATTGGGAACTGTTGCGTCAATTACGCTAGAAAGGTATAAAGGTTTTTTTAGGACCTTCACTGCTAGGAATCAAAAGTTATGAACCGAATCGGACAAATATGTAAAGCAGAGGGACCCTGGGTGCTTATATACCCTTAAGAAAGAAATTCTCCGATTTGGTATTCAACAAATGGACTCGGTCCTTCAGAGTCAGACGTGTGCTCTTCCGATCTCCTGGGAATTCCAGATGAACAGCCACCGACTCAGCATCTTCCCTGGTGTCCTGGTGCGTCCGTGCAGCTCCACGACTCTTCACGTTCTTCTTTGTCAAATTTCCGCGACTATATTATACAAATATAGCCAATTTTCCGCAGTAATTCATCATCAGAAACCAGTCAAATCAAGAAATTGTAGTAAATTTCCAAATCAGCCCACCGTCTAGGTTACTACTAATTTCTTGATTAACTCAACGCCCATTTATGGAGCCCAAGGTACGCTTATATTCCTCTAGCTTTTGAATGCTATTTTATTTTCGTCGCTTTCCACTTTATTACTTGGAATTGGAATTTAACACCCCGAAGGAATTGTTGTATGAAATTCGGGGGGAATGAGTTTGATTTCCTTCTGGAGAATTTTCGGTATACTTGACTATCCCACGAGCTGGAATGATGGTTAATTGTTCTCGATCTTGATCTGAGTTCTCCTTTTGGTTTGTTTGTTTGTTTGTTTGGTTGGGGGCGGGGTCCGCAATTATTTGGTTTTGTATGAGCAAAAATTTACTGAATTTTGCGGGTAATGGATTGGGGGGAATGAATCATCGGTGGTTGCACGAATGGAAGATAATGAAGCCTTCACTGCTATCTCTGCTCCGGGAGAACTTAGTAATTATCACGAGACGGTAGTTCTCTGGGGTTTTAGTGTGGTGAAAAATAATGGGATATCTTTTGAGACAAAAGGAAAGGGAATTGAATATTTATGGTGAGGGAATTTGCCTAATGTGGAGAGGAAAGGTCGTGGCTTGAAGAAATGGAGGAGGATCAAGGGGGAAAGAAGTATAGGTTCTGAGAAGAATGTTGATACTGGCAGGAGGATGATGCATGGTTTTCCGGATTCGCAGTCAAATAAAAGATTGCAATATTGTACTGAGAGGAAACAATATAGTTTGGAGTCTGTATCACCATCGCATTCCATGGAGAGCAGATTCGATGACTTTGTGGTACTTGGCGATACTGGGTTAGTGATTGAACAAACCTTTAGCGCTGGATTTCTTCTTCATAACAGCAGGATGGGGAATTCAAATGGGAAGAATTTGGAAAACTCTGTGATGCACACTCCAAAGGAAAATGGTCAGGTCAAAACCTGTAAGAAGGCTAGAGGGGAGCAGGTCAAAATCGAGAAGGAAAACTCTCATTCCAGCATGGAATCTGACTCTAGAAGCTCCAACTTTGTCTTTATGCAGGAAAATGACTCTGCAACAAGCAACAGGATTCAAAATGGAAGGTCCTTGAATCGTGAAGGAAATGGTGGTGATGAACTTCGAGGAGGTTTTGACAGGAACAATGAGGGAGAATTTGAAGATGTCTCTCGGGATGATGTTGTCGCTGACTCGTCCTGGCAGGTTAGGTGGGAAAGAAGTGAGAACCATGGGTCAACAGATCACGATCCTCTTGTTGAATCTATCCATACACTTCAATCAGCTCAAGAAGCACTCGAAAAAGGTTTGGTTGTCTTCTAAACTGCCCGATTTGAAGTTATTTTCTAGTTTGCACTGTTATTACTATCGATAGATAAGAGCACCTCTCTAAAACTAAGTGCAACTGATTACTGAAAGGATTTATCGTTTTCTCTTAATTTTTTTATTTTTTATTTTTTTAATTATTTTTTTGGGGGGTTCTTATTTTGCAGTAATCCCTGATATGGATGATTGCTAATGTGGATGCATGCTCATACGTATATATTCAGAAAACATTTTTTTACATTACAACAACATTTTTTAGATGTTCTTGCTCCAAGAATCGGAGATAATCTTCAGTCAAATGATTGGTTGCAGTGACAAACTTATATATCAGTCAAATGGCAAAAATATGTTCTTACATTAGGAAACCAACCCACGGTTTGATTCTTTCTTGCAAATAATCTTACCACAAATTTGCTGTGTTTAGAAAAAGTTGGACCTGGTCCTGTGTGCAACCACGGTATAAATCTTAAGGGCGAAATTAATTGCAATTTTTTCTTTTTTACTATTTCCGGGAAGAGGAAAGAGTTACACTTGTGGGAAGATAGAAAAGCTAAGGATCTTGGTCGAGAAGAGAGTGTAGCAAGCAATCCCCCTTGTTCTTTTAAAGCTTAGCCTCCTTTCCGGTTTAAGCATACTTCTTAATAATATCTGTATTCTTCATGATGTTTTAAAAAATACCTTACATATAAAGTTTGTACTTCTGTATTTCTTTGATTCTGAGATACAAATCAAGTGATATGAAGAAGGAAAAGAATTTTGGGAAATAATGAGGAGATAGATGAAAATTCAAAATTTTGATGCAGAATTTTGGCAATTTATCTTGAGTGGAATACCTGCTGCAAAGGTATCCTTTAAGCAAGTACGCAGAGATCTTTTTCCTCTTTGAGCTACTCAAACGGAGGACAAAGTGCCCTATTGGCTTATTGGTTTCAACTTCGGATTTATAAAATAAATAAATAAATAAATAAAATAAAAATAAAAACTGGGGCAGGGTATTTGTAGATTCTGTAGAATAAGGCTAGGTGCCTACTACATAAACTGGGGGAGGTGAACCCTGTTGAGAGCATTCTGAACCAAGATTTTAGTGAGGGAGACTGGTATGCTTGGGCTTTCACTGTAATTCATCCGTAATTGTTTTTCTTCTTTCAGTTAATCTAGTCAATTCAATAAATATATACGATGTATGCTGCATCAATTTCAATTCCAGATTTAGTATGAATTTTCAAAACTACACTACTGCTTTACTTGCAGTTTTACCTGTCATTTCGTTTGAAGTCATGTTCATATTAGCACCCCTGGCAAACTTCATAAATCATGATGATTTTGAAAAAAATAAAAAATAAAAATCTTTGTTGTTGACTTTTTTTTTCCGTTTCAACTTGGAACAACTAGATTCAGTTCTGGCAATTCTACCGAGTCAGGGCACCAAAACTTGCAAAAGGTCTGAATAATTCCCCCCTGTTTCAAAATGTTCTTCTGTTCCTAGTTGAGTCACCAGGTTCCTTACTCTTCAGATGCTTGCATGAATGAATTCCCTTGTTCATGAAGAGTCCTATTTTGGGAGTTCATGATTTGACATCATAAGAGCATTTTATTAAAACATAATTTATTTACATCACTGAGATACCTATTTTCTATTCCTATTCAACTGATACATAGAATAATGCTATGTAGCACTAGTGGTGCTTGACACTAGTCTATGTGGCAACCAATGTGGCATGAAATGATAAGTGAAATTAAATGAATGAATAAAAGACCCACTTAATTCAACTTATCATTTAATGACACCTTGATATGGTGCCAAACACTAGTAGTGCTAATAGCATTACTCTGATACATATTATCAGCGTCACAAAACAATTTTATGACATTAATTGCTGGGTTCATTTTCAGTTCATTTTCATTCCTAATATTTCTGTTGCTAGTGTTATCTGTTGATGGTATATTTGATTGATTATTGTGTTCATTCTCATTCCAAATATATCTGTTGCTAATATTTGTTGACATATCTCTGCAGTGGTGCTCAAGTTTAGAGAAGTTGGAATAACTGACGATCCAGTTGATGACTTGGTTCCAGACTCGGCTTCTGGGTTTGCTTCTATCGATTTAAAGCTCCATGAGATTAGCTCCTCTGAGCTAATACAATCTGGCAAGAAATTACGAAGTTCTGTCCATTCCTTACACTATAATGGGAAAGGAGTGGCAAACAGAAAATACATAGAAACAGAACTTGAGGACCTCTTCAGGCTGAAAATTGAAGCTGAAGTCGAATATTTGGCAGTATCTACGTCTGTCCAAGAGTTGAGAGTTGCTGCAGTGAATCAGATCACCCTTCTGGAAGAAGAAAAGACTTTTGCTTCAGAGCAAGCCCGGATGCTGAATATGCTCGAGAATACCAGGAACAAGGCTGCAAGGTTGAAGAATACTTGTGAAGGCATAGCAAGCGCCCATGAAGCATTGAAGTTGCAGAGGAAGATAAGCAAGCAAGCCTGTTATTTCCTTGTACAGTTTGTAGTACTCGTAATCATCCTGGGATGCTTTCTTTCCCATATATCTCCAAAACATGCCCATATTGTTCCCACCTAGTTTTACAAAAGAGTTCTTTTTTCCCCTTTGTTCTTTCTTTTAGTTTATGTTTCGCAGTTCAAATGTAATGTCAGCGTCTTAGGTTCTTTCAGAAGTAGATATAGACATCAAACAATTACACAAGCATTAGCAGTTTTTTTAAGCTAATCTGTAGGGTAGCTGATTGTGTAGCACTCTTCTAAATTACATTATGAATTCTTCTTTAAATACTCTTTTTGGACCCTCATTCATACTTCAGTGA
>CAVNYN010272192.1:0-23944 GCA_963692815.1 Nyctanthes arbor-tristis | reverse complement strand
CTTTACATGCATCAAGATGTGAAGGCTCGGGAGTGGGAAGAGAAAAGATCAATGTCAACAAGTGTGAAGGCCGAATGCCACCATTGGGGAACTTGAAAGAGGTCATTTGTGTCATGTTTAAAGAGAGCGGGGACCATAATGAATAGGTCGAAAAGTTTGGGGACGTGCTTAAACGAAGAAAAAGCTGAAAAGGACCATTACTGCAAGAAAAAGTCAAATCAGGGACTGAATTGCACGTGCTGAAAGTAGGCCGCGGGTGGGTGCGGCAAGCAAACAGCCCCCTACCCGCGGCCTAGCCATTTTTCTGCTGGGGACGGGTAGGCCGCGTCACGCGGGCTTACTTGAGTTTCTGTTGGCCGCGGCTACACCGCGGCCCGTATCGGAACATGCCGTTTACGCGTTTTCGGACTCTTTTTGACACATTCTAGAGTTCTAAGGCCTCCCCAACTATAAAAGAACGAAAACCCTTCGGTAAAAAGGGGGATTCATCATAGGAAACTCATTCTTAAGGGCTAGGAGATAAGAGCAAGGGTTGAAGCCGAGGTTCGCGTGAAGATTGAAGGACGTAGCTCTTCGTTTGGTGCAAACGTTTTCTTCGTTATTCTTCGTCTTTTCTTTGCTAGAATCTGGTCATGTATTCAAACCCTATGAATGCTATTATTATGAATTCATTTATCATGCGTAACTAATTTTCCTTGTTGAGACAATCGATGAAGCAATAGACATGTTTTAATTGTGTTAATCCCATTCATGACTCTAATTGTTATTGCGTGCTTATTTTCTATTGTGATATGTAATTCCCTTTTATGAGCCTGATCAACTTGTTATTGTGTTAGTGAATTCGTGAGGAGACCGAGAGGTAAGTCACCAATTTAGCACTTCAATAGAAAACATAAATTGCATAGAAGATAGAGATATCCTTTTATGATTTGTGTGACCGCAAAAATGGTTTCTTGTTAATTAATGCACTCAGCTAGGTTGAAATTCACATAGAGATATAGTGGGTTTACTTGGTTGGGTAGATTTGAATTTGCTCGAGAGAGGTTTTCAATTAAACTTGCGAAACTAGTTGTGAGCACGTGATGGTGAATTGTCATGAGTGGGATTGCATAATTGGAACGCCTGTTTATTGTGGATTCGTGAGTCTCAACGCCTTCATTCATATATTTTCTAGTTGCTTCTTAGATTAAAATAGATAAAACATTTAATTGATAGTTTAAACAATCCCATTATTCTTTTACAAACCTTTAATTTTCTTATTCAACTGGTGTGAAATTGACTCAATAGAAATAGGTGACAACTTTCCCTGTGGGATCGATATTCGGGACTCTTCTAGTCCTATACTACTTGAACGATATCGTGCACTTGCGATTTCGCCTGAGCAATTGAAAGAATCAAGTTTTGCTTACTAAAGCCATAGTGTGTTAGGTACAATGGATATGATAATTCGTGGGAATAACAAGTCGTCATCACATAGTAACGTAACAAATCATCAACAACCCCATTAATATATATATATATATATATATATATTACATACCTAGTGAGGTGTAAGGTATTGACAATTGACAATGTAAATAATAATTTTTAAAAATTTGATTGCGATATATATAATTAATATACAAATATGTTGATAAATGGCTTACTTATCAAGTATTTTGTTTCTTTCCTTAAGATTGTACTATTGAAAATTAAAAAAAAATGCAATATGATTCCCAAATAAACTTTCAATATGCACTATAATATGAGTTAACGATAAAGAGCTATAAATGTATCGTCCATAAAAATTCTTCAAAAATTTTCACTTTTCAACCAGTAACCCTGTCTTTCTAAATTAGTTAAGTCCTAGGTGATAATATTTACAATACTTCAATGTAATTCAGTTTTGTCTTAAAAGGTTAGTTATCACGTGTGTTTCATTTTCTTCTTAAAGTCAAAATATATATAATAAATCTAATTTATTTTAAAATTATTATAATTTAAATTTAAATGGGACAGGGACGAGCGAGTCGAGGTCGAGCAGGAGCGGACTCAGGATTTTTCGTCAGACTGAGCTGGATTTAGAGGAAAAAACAGCTGGGGGTTGGAAGGGGGCAGAGCCCCCTCCCGCGAAAATTTTTTATACTATAAATTATTTGAAATGAAATTGCACTAGAAATATTCGAGTACATAAAAATTTTAAAAAAATTGACATAGCCTCCTTCGTAAATTATCTTAAACCAAACTTTAAATATAATAATATTCTCCCAAATACACAAATCACGAACACATATAATAACTTTAACCACAATTTATCCATTAGCCGCAAATAAAAACAAATAGATATTGTAACACAAAAAATAATAGAGTCTCTATTCTCTTAGATACATTATAAAATAGATAACAAGTTAAATTTGTTTTAAACTAAAAAAACTTGAATTTATTTTTTGTATTGGGCTCACTAAATAATTTAAAAAAAAAGAGTTTAAGTTTGGACTAGATCGAGCTAATTTTTTGGGCTACTTATAAAATTTTTTAGATTATTTAGAAATTTTTTTTGGGCCGGACCGAGCTGGAGCACGGTCCGACTCACCAATAGGTCCGCCACTGAGGCCGAGGACACTATCCAACATTGACGGGAGTTCAGCCCAATTCAAGCATCAATTTTTTTTTTTTTTTTTTTAGAGTTTCTCTAATTTTGGAGCAAAATTGCTCTTATTAGTTACGTTCATATATTTCCTAGGATTCACATGCATCTACACAAATCTCATTCGCTCGTTCCAACCGACCAGTTGCATTCCCTACTCCCATCATTCATCAATATGTGTCTGTCTCATTCGTAATTCTAAGTAATTAATAATAATTTGACACTAACGTACCATGCAGAAGGACTGTTGTTTTACAATAACAGAGACGGTTCTCTCTCTCTCTCTCTCTCCCTGTGTTGTGACTTTTTTTTTTTTTGACAATCTTATTCATTACTTGCATCAGATAAAAGTACATCATAAATCAGTGGGGGAAAACATCCATTCCCACTCCAACGGGCCAGACATAGAACTAGTTGCTCTCGCTAAACAATAAGCAGTCTGACATAGAACATCCATTCCTCTCTCTCTCTCTCTCTATGTATTTATATGTGCGCTAGATAATAAGTAAAACTGCAAGTATAATGGTTTGTCAGTAAAATTGTTAAAGGAATCATTTGAGCACCAGATTAATTTTATTGTTAAATTTAACATAATAACATGCTATTTAACTCTTTTTTAAAGGCTCACACGTTATCATTTTGTTAGTTTGTCTTTTTCAGAAAAATAAAAAGTCTTCCTTTTAGAAAAAGTGAATTAATAAAATGAGACGATATAACGTGTATGACAATTTATAAACTAAAGTTCATAAACTCTTTTAACTAATTACTAAACACATTGGAATTATAAAGAACAATACAGTGTCTTGCTATTTACAAGCCTTCTTCATAGACTGATTTCAGATGGAAATCCGGCCCATTCTTTGAATAAACCAATTTTTTAAGGCTTGATCGATCTTTAACTCCATTATTTATTTATTGATATAGGGGAATATAGGAGAGCGGTATGGTGCGATTTGAACCCGGGACCTTCTACATAGAAGATGATGATCTAACTACCCTACCACTGGTTCAAACCACGACCTTAGGCAAAGTACGGGTAAAGACGTAAAGTGAGTCTTGTGTTTAAACAAAGATTTGATTGTTACCAACTTGATTTTTGGTAGGTCGTAAGGTGGAATGTGTGTCGCACTACATTCTCTACGGGCCGGGTGCACGCAACCAAATGCAATAGAGATGAGAGTCAATCAAATCCATCGATAAATTTAATTCTCAAAGAAATTTTCTAATTTTAGAGTAGTTTGGCTGTGTTTTTGAATTTTATAAATATCGTAATACAAAATTAATAAATTATTTCACGCACTCTTTTTAGTATGTTGATTATTTGTAAAGATAGCTGTGAATTGCTCGAGAGATGTACTAGACTACTAGCTGGTGAACGAAGAAAAGAAAAAAATCTTTGAGCTATTAAACAATACTATCTCCATCCCAAAAAGATAGTCCAGTAGGTATTTTTACGTAGATTAAGGATTAGTAGGTAATATGACCGTTAGAATATTTAATTTTACCTTATTTTTCTATACATACCCTTGTGTCATTAATTGTTTGAAATATTTTCAATGTATAAGTAGTTGAATAATAATAATTAATTAAGGGCACATATAGAAATGAAATATTAAATACATGTTCAATATGGTAAATAGATTACCTTTTTTAGAGGGACGAAAATGAAATAGTAAACTATCTTTGTGGGACGTAGGTAGAGCATTTCCAATGCAAACGTCTAGTCCTGAGGTGATGTGGAGGAGAGATATAGATACATAAAATTTAAAAATTTCAATTTTCTCTCTCTTCTTTAAATTCTTTCTTACCTTTTTCTCTATTTATTTTCTATATTTTCTTCATATGTCCTTGACACTTTCTACAGCTAGACGTTCTCAAAGACACTGTGAAGAAAAAATGGAAAATAAAGAGATAAAAATGAAAGAAATAAGTAAAAGAAGAGAGAAAATTAAAATTTATAAATTTATGTGTCTATATATTTCCTCTACATCACCTTAAAACTAGACATTTACATTGGAGATGCTCTAGACTAAAAAAATGAATAATATGTACATATATATATTTATTTAATTGCAATTGTGACGATGGGTAAATACTCACTAATTATCATGAAAAGTTCAAATGATCAATCATTTCACTGTAGCTAAATAATACACAATTACTATGTATCAAACAAAATCTAGTTTTTTTAATTTGGGAAACAAAATCTAGTTTTATGTTTTTTTTTAAAAAAAAAAAGAACAAAGAAAAAAATAATCTATTTTTTTTCTTTTCCTTTTTTTTTTAACAAGGGGCATACAGGGGAGGGGAGGTTGAGTGTAGTTCGAATCCGAAATGTCCTATCCGAAGCGTGAGAACTTAACAATTAAAACACCTATTCGAATCAAAAAATTAAATAAATAATAATAATAATCAAGTTGAACATTCGTCTTTAACTCTATCAATAATTAATTATTAGATAGAAGATAAAAGAAACATTACCTTCTCACTCATTTTTTTTAAAATTATTCCACCATATTAATTATACTTGAGTTGGTCAATTTTCCCCATCAAAATTATCATCTCATATCTTCAATTTATTGGTATATTTCGTTATTGGTGATAGTTTCTCTTGGAATATTATCTTTTCATACTTTACAATTAAGAAAGAAAAAATATTTTTATTTGTTAATTAAAATATTTAAAGAGTAATTAAAATGATTAAAACCAAGGATAGGTGATAACTCAAGTGGTTAAAAAAGCTCCTTGTGAAATGATAATAAGGTTGGGTTTGGGTTTATGCTGATGTCTCTCTTCACGAAATTCTCCAAATCTATATGTATATAAAAGGAAAGTAGTTTACAGTACAACTTTCCCGCCAAAACTGTATTTTGAGGGAATATTTTAGACTTTTTAGGTTCACTGTGGTAATTATTGCGGTCATCTATATCTTTGTTGTTCTGATTTAAATTGGTTTGATTTGATTTGGTTGTTCTGATTTTAATTTTCCATTATCTTCTTCTATTTTCAAGACAAGATTCTGCTTATGATAATCTGGCCTCAATTAAAATTAAAATTGTTGATCAATGGATGAGATTTAGCTTTTTAGATAGGAAAAATATCTGAAATTGGAAGGGCTCTCCATTTCGCTAATTTTTATATATAGTTTTTGCTTGAATTTAATATCTTATTTCGTCCCTTATAATTTTTTTATTTTCCCTTCAGTTATTTTGCTAAATATTTTAATTTGTCAAAATATAAGATTATAGTTCAAGTAGCTCAAATTGAATTTTTAGAGAGAAATATTTAAAAAATATGGATCACGTCACATATCTAAAATAAAATTAATCCCGATTCTAGATATGAATTATTTTCCACATATAAATGGGTAACTTCACAGATATATTTTTATTATATTCAAAAATTTAAATTAGGAATTCAAAATAGTCATTTATGGTGCGTTTGGTTACGAGCATGGAATTTACTTGAAAAGAAAATATTTTCTTATCAATTAAATTATCGGTAATTAAATTCTATAGAAAATGAATTGCAAAGCGATTGATTAAAAGTGAAATTCTCGAGAAAAAACGTAAATTACTTGGAAACAAAAAACCTGCACCCCCATGAGAAAATATTTTCCTTGTTTTCAAGGAAAATGTAGTCACATAACCAAAAGGTGAAAAACGTTTTCTCTGGAAAAAAATGTCAATCAAACATCATAAAAGTAGGAATTTAACTGGAAAATCTCATTTTCCATTGAAATTTTTTTGTAATCAAACATGCTCTTAAAGTATTTAGATTCTGAAACGAAATCAAGTAAATGAGGGAGTTATTTATACAATAGTTTACTTTTTTTAGATCATTTTAATTGCTTTTGCAGTCTATTCGAGTTATATTTTATTAGTTTACTATTTTATTAAATAGATTTTTATCAGATAAATGTTGAGGATAATTTTGATAATTCTTGTGGATTAATTTATTTTAGATAAGTGCATTAATCATCTTATTATAACCACTTATTTTGAAAACATTTCTTAAAAGATTGAACAGATTTATACCAAGTGTTTATTAATTAGGTTACCTATTTTGTAATTATTTAACAATATGTTATTATCCTCGTGCAGACTTTATTTATATATTTTGGAATGTTCAAATATATTCACTCAATAAATAAATAAAATAGTTTTTGATAAATAGTTTATAATTGACATTTTATAATTGACATTTTAAAGTTTATAAAATGTCTATTATAATAAAGTTACAAAATAAAATAAATTACTTTATTTTCTGAGGTAACGTAATTACATTTTATATTCAATTTAATATAACAAGTATTAGTCCACAGCAATATAACAAAATATTAGGGTTGACAAGTACCTATAATCATAGCTTATTCGATCTTACATATTAACCATTACATGTCGTTTATTTTGGTATTACCCATATAACAAACAGGTAAAAAATCTAGTTGTAATTTAAAAAAAAAAAAAAGTCAACTTTTACCTGATTGGAGGATATATTAATTTCTCCGTCAAATTTTCTTGATCGGACTAGTTTAGGACTTGCCAAACCTATTACAATAATATTGCTACTATAACACGTGTATGAAATCAAGTTTGTAAAGGGGAACAAATTACAACTCGTGTCCTTTTGACTATAACATTGTTGAAGATATAGTTAACCGAATAATTTTAGTTAGACAAAAAAATAGACAAAGAGAGTGTCAAAAAAAATTCTAGCTAATAATATATAAAATGGCTCGATGCATTAACTTAAATTTTGAAGGCATCTGGCTTTAACATGGTATTAGAACATACAAATGGTTTTAATTGAGGTTTTCACACCTCTCAAATAAATGAAATATGCACATATTAAATTTTGATTGGAGAGAAATGAAAATCCGACTTGCTTATGAGAAGATGTGTGGGAGATATATAATAAATAATATAAAATGACTTGGTCTAGCTAGTACTTTGAATTTTTAAATCTAGTGATTATATTAACAAATCTTTTATTGTATGCATTAAGTAATGGGGCTTCAAAACTTTTCCTATAAATAGATCGGAAGAGCACACGGTGGCCTTAATCTGCAAAGTAGTACTTGACATCCAAATTAAAGCAAAAATGGCCTCCATAACTCAGCTCCTGATTTTTCTCTCCATTGCAATAATGGCCATCACAATGGCAGAAGCCCAGCGGCCACCGCTGGTCGGCGTGCAACTAAATGTCTCTGGGGTTGTAAATTGTGGTGTCAACACTTCTGGTGTCGCGACAAGACCCCCTTTCCGTAGTAAGTTAATATATATATATATATCTCTCAAAAAGCTTAAATTATAACGTTATCAAATTATGTTTGGATGCTATCTAATTGTAAGTACATTTTCCATACGTAGATGCTACGGTGCAACTGTAATGTGGTGGAATTCCCGTTGCTAACGCAACAACTGATGCAAACGGAGCATTTACTATTTGGACGAACATTTCTCCAATTATACTTGCACGCAACTTACTGACTTGCAGACCAGTTGTTTTGACACCGCTCGTCAGATGCAATGTTTCTCTTCCAGCAACTGGTAATCTGGTGTCGCAAGTCTTCCAGATTACTGGCATTGTCTTTAATGGCGCATTTCTCATTGTTTCAGGCATTTTTGGTGGTTTCTCTTTAGTTCGCTAGTACCTCGAACTCGTTACATGCTCAATATAAATATATAAATCTGAATAACACTGGTTCAAACTGAAGGGGACTATAATAATAAATATATAAGCTATGTCTGTGTGAGAATAAATTTCAAACCGATGTTGTACCATCTGGCAATGAAACATGCAAATTTTCAATGTGATAATGTCTTCTTATGAGCTTCTTTTCATTTTTGTTAACTAGTAGTACTAGTATGAAACACGTTTGTTGAACGTGATTTTTCAACAATTTTTTTTTCCAGAAATTTAACAAAATTTCAACCAATTGCCAATATTAATTAATAATTTAAAAGCAATCATGTGATTCGATGACATCTTAGTTTGCTTCCACACTCTTAATTAAGGTTCGATTTCTTACATTAACGATCACTTTGTAGTATTAAAAAAATAATAAATAAATAACAGTGGTTAATTAATGAGTCTATTAATTTTATTATAATTTAAAATTTAAAATTGTGTATTATAATATAACATTCAAATTTAAAACCTAATTTTCAAGACTAATTAAGATGATAGTTTGAGTGGTAGAGAGTACATCTTACTGCTATATATATATATATATATATAAAAGGTCTTGAGTTCGGTCGTGTTTGTGGGAATGCCCAGCCCCCTCGAAATTCCCTCAATTATAATTTAAAATTGGAAATAATATAGTAGTATTATATTATTGTAATTATGGGGAAGTATTATTATAGTATTACTAGTTATATACTTGTGCGTTACACAAAATAGAATAATTAGCCAAATAAAGGCATGAAAATTTGAAAAACTAAATAATCACAATTTTATTGTGTACTACTCATTCATATACATAGGTTACGTACTAATATACTTATGGCATAAATAGAATCAAACTGAAATGTAAAATATTTTCATTTGGCAAAACGCTTACTAAGTTGTCATTCATAGAATAATACTTTTATTAATGAGGAATTTTTTAGTGTAAAATTAATTTCATGTTGAGTATAAAAATAAAAAAATCATAGAAAAGAGCGCATATACGAAATTTATATAACTTTAAAATTACCCTGCACCTACATCCTTATTTAATAAGCATCCATACAAAAAATCTAAGAACCCGTTTTGGGTATGGATGATATTTATTTATCAAAATTTGTTAAAATGAATTCTTTTCCACATTCGATCTTCACCACATACTTCTGGAAAAATTATTTTTCGCATTTCCTCACACATTGTCATACATTATCCCAAAAAAAAAAAATCTATATTCACTAAATCTATTCTAAAAAATCTAAATAACACATCCTCTTATTACAAAAGACTTAAAAGAAGTAATATTACAATAAAGAATATATTTTATATGATTTACCCAAAACATTAATTTTTAACCACTTTCCGCTCTAAAAAGAATTAAAAGAATTTTTTCTTTTTTCTAAGTCATCATCATCAAATATTATTATTATTATTATTGTATTTCCTCAACTTAAATTTTTACCAATATATAGGTTTCAGAAAAACGAATAATAAATTAAGTAATGTACTAAACATATAACTATAAGTTGTATGACGTGTGATTTATCGCTTTGAATTAAAGTAAAATTTTTAAAACTGATTTAATTTTACTTTATTGTTATACCCTTAATCTTACGAGTAGGTATTTGATCAAAATGAGAAGAAAGTTCCAATAACCCAATATTTAAAATTTGTTGGTCAACTGCTAGAATTTTAAAAGAAGTATTAAAATTTCAAATACGGTCTAAAAACTAATAGAATAGATATATTAAAAACTAATAGATAACAAATAGTATATTATGCATAAAATAAAAAAATATATAAATTTTTATATATAATTATAAAATAAAATAATAGTAAAAATGTAACTAATAGATAATATCACTAATGGATTTCTATTATTATTATTATAAAATAAAATAAAATAAGCATATAAAAATAGGATAGTGGTTTTGACGGGAAAACATGCATATGGCTACTATCCTACTTTAATATATATAATAATAATTATAAAATAAACTAAAATAAGCATATGTAAGTAGGATAATTGTTGGCGGGAAAGCCTGCATATGGTCAATATCCTACTTTAATAATAATAATAATAATAATAATAAGATGAGATTATTATGATTATTATGGGGAATTATATTCACACCCTAAAAAACGTTTACCACACCACATTTTTTTATTTAATAAATTAACTATAATTAAATTGACTTAAATAACCATCATTTTATTTATTACTTTTTTCTTTTCTAAATTTTTGTACACCACAATTTTTCAAACAATTTGAAACTCGGATTCGTCTCTGCCACTAGCCCGCTAACATTCTCCTCACCGCCACCACCATCTTCCTTGTTTTTTTCATTTCGTTTGACTCGACTACCAACATTCTTCTACTCCTTGCCGCTGTTATGCGCCCTTTCCCTTGTCACTACTACCATTTTCACTACAATTAAAGTGCGATGTGAATATAAGAAACAACTTTTAATTGGTGTGTATTTAAAATGTGGTGTGATTAACATTTGTTGTGGTGTGATTATAATTGACATATGATTATTATATGTTATAAAATCTAGTATATCATAAAATCCAGTAAAGTATTTAATAATTCACTCAAAAAGACTACTTGAAGCATTATGAAGTGATGCAACTGTGGAATTGCTGACCAATGACTTCAAACTTTGAAGAAGAATAGATTCACATATGAATTTGATTTGTAGACCGAGGCCAATTTTTTGAGATCTCAGGAAAGTTTATGATGGTGTAATGGTCAGTTGGTCACCTGGAGATGAATCATCTTATTCTTCAATTTATTGGTATATATATTTATAGTTCTTCTTGATAGTCCTTCCATACTTTAGAATTAAGAAAAATATTTAAAGAGTTAGTTTCCAAATCCTGGATCTAGGATTTGATTTTCCTACCCGGACCTACATTCCCTTCATAATATCCAACAAAAAAAATAATAAAAAAATAAAAGTTAAGGGTAATAATTCAAGTGGCTAAGAGCACATTTTATTAAGACAAGATTTTGAGTTCGAGTTTATATAATAAAGCCTCTCCCCGAAGTTCTCTTGTATAAAACAAGATTATTAAGTCAACTTTTGTCTAATTAGAACATATTAATGTCTCGAAGCAATTTTCTTGATCTTACTAGGTACTTATTATATTCAGGACTTGCCAAACCTATTAGAGTAATTATATTATATAATTCCTCTACTACCGTAACGTGCGTGATCAAGGTCATAAAGGGAAACAAAATATTTTTCTTCTTTAGACGGTACCGCTACTAGTGTCCTTTGACTATAACGTTGTTGAAGGTCTGTGTATATATGTGTGTGTGTCACGCCTCCAATTTTATCACTATATTATCTCGAAATATCGGTGGAGGAAATATTTAAATATATATATATATATATATTTCCATTCAAAATCGAGGGTGAGACTTTACAAATACAATTTAAACATTATTATAGTTAATATCATTTTACAATTTTTTCACCATATTATCTCGAAATATCGGTAGCGGAAGTATTTAAATATATATCTCTATTCAAAATAGAGGGCGAAACTTTACAAATACAATTCAAATATTATTATATTTAATATCATTTTACAATAACTATTGCGGTCACCCACAACGAAACATTGACCACTCGCCAAAATCTCGATCACATACATGTATCTTCTCCATTCTTGGGTCGATCCAGTCACAAAACTTTTAATTCAATTCCTACAAGGTTGAAAAGGGAGAAGGACGGGGTAAGTACAACGTACTCAGTGAATAACCAAATATTTTAATTCACCTTTCATGTAAGAAAAACGCATTTTCAAGAAAATCACGGGGTTCATAAAGCTTTTAAATGCACAAAACCATTGAATGCATAAATGGGCCTTATCATTAATTAAACTACTACTCGTGGTGTGCACATGATTGGCCAAGACCACACAACAAGACCACAAATATTCAAATTGGCCAAGACCACACAATAAGGCCACAAAGATTACCACATAGCCAAAATGATCAAGACCATATAGTAAGGTCGTGTTCCACAAAACAATTCAAAACGAGTAGAGCATTAACTAGTGATACAAATACAATAAACCATCTTTCTTTTCATAACAATACGTAAAAAATCTATGCATGTCTTATAAAAACATGATGAAACAAAAAAAAAGGAATCAAAGTATCCGTTATTCACCTTTTAAACAATTCTCGGTGAAAGATTGCCTTCAAAATGTGTCTTTTAAGTGGGGGGATCTATACATATATGGAGAGAGCTTTATTTTAAATGAAAAGAGAATATTTTGAGGAGTTTTAATTGGTGTTCTCCACCTCACAAAAAAGTTGGACGAATTTTGGTGAATAATTTTAGCCTTTGTCCCCATTTTTACAGTGTTAGAATTAATTGAATTGAAATAGCAATTGAAATTCATTATTTATAAGACTAACAAGTGTCTTGTAAAATTAGCAAAAATAGCCCTTCCTTATTTATGAATATGTAAAGTGTCTTGTACACTGGGAAAACTAGCAAGATTTTTATTTATAAAAATAACATGTGCCTTAAAACTTGACAAAATGAGCAAATTTCTTATAAAAATGATAATTATACTTTGCAAATCTAGCATGTCTTGATCAAACTTCTGTGATTTAATTAGTATATATTTTTGGATCATATTAATTAATTAATAGCCATATTTTAAAATTTAGGCATTTGCTTGAATAAAACACTTTTTGGTTTTGGAATACAAATAATGAAAAATTCACATATTTATTCCAATCGTTGGCAAAATAATGATTGTATGTCTAAAATTTCGCGAGATATTACAATATGAGTAGACACACATATACAGTTAGTAATATATAAAATGGCTCAAAGTAGTAACTTAAATATTTAAATCATGTGAATTTAAGATGGTATCAAAACAGATAAATGTTCTTAATTGAAACTTTCTGGCAAATTATTAAATGAAATATGAAAATATTAACCTTTATTGAGAGAGAAATGAAAATCCAGTGAGAGTGGGCGTACAGGAGAGATAATAAATAGTATAAAACGACATGATGTTGTAGTTTAATGCTCGTGTAAAATATGTTTGTGAAATCTTCAAGTGTACGGGTCAAATAAATAATACAGTGAACAAAGAGTCTGAATTATCATTCCCACGTGGATTATATTGAGTACCAAAATTATCAGTTTCAACTTTATTTGAATGACCAAATCTTGAGTTTTAGAAAAGAAAATAAATAAACAAGTCAATAAAATTAAGAAAATAAAATATATACAAAGATGTAGAGGGAAATATATGATAGATATGTGTTAGGATTCACGAGTTCATCATAATTGGACCATCTAATCTAGCGATAATTAATCTGTGTTCCCGATCGAATCTCACGGAATTAACCAATTACTCCTCTCGAAGCTAGCTAATCTTACAAAATTAGGCCCCTCACCTATCTCTAAGTGAGCGTGTTAACAACCTTCTAAAGTGCATTAATCAACAAAAGATTCATATAAGCATCCTCTAAGTTCACCCTACGTGATCGCATTAACATAAGCAAATATCTTTGTCTTGTCTAAATTAATAATTCTTATTACATAAGCTAATTTAAATATTCCTCTCCCGAGTTTAATAAAATTCCATAGATTCATTCATTCATTGGCCAAAAAGGTAAAGACAAAGCAATATATCAATAAGAATTTAACATAAGAATTAATTGCTTAAATTCAACATGAAAACATGACTATGTTCTCAACTAGGTTACATCGTTCGTCCTAACTTAAAATCAATTACGCATCATGAATGAAAAACACAGATAAAATAAAACGCATAACCCAGGTAATCAGCTTTTGGATAAGATAAAGAACTATTGCACTAAGCTTTTCCTTCTTGAATCTCAAACCGGATTCCTGAATCTTCCAAAGTCTTGTGTTTTTCCTTCCCTTCTCTATGGTGTTTTATGTATTGTATATCTCCCCTCTTGAAGGTTAGGCTAAACACCCTTTTATAAGGTCTAACAATCATGTACAAGCTTAAGCGTAAAAGAAGTTCTAAGGAAATAAGGACAAAAATCGAAATTTCACGCGTGTAGGCCCGTGCGGCCGCATGGCTCTTTGTGATGATTCTGGCGAAACTTGCTTCTCAGATGCAGCCGCACAGTCCATCCGTGTTGGCCCACATTTTTAATTTTTTTATTTCTTTTCTTTTCCTTTCAGCCCTTCAAGTTCGGTTCTTCGAATTCTTGGCCTCCAAGCTCCACAATGCTTGCAAATCACGCCCGAAATTCATTCTTATTGAGTTTTCCCTTAATCATATAACAAATAAACAAATCAAGTATAATTAATCATTTTAATCTAATAAAACACACAAAAAACACTAGTATAGGGAAATTAGATAACATAATTAAATATTTATCAAATTCTCTTACACTTAAACTGTTGTTCGTCCTTGAACAATAAGCAAAAATGTAACTTAAAACACAAACATAATCATTAGACTCTCCCAATCAGACACAAGGCAAGCAACTCATTTTAAAACTTATGGCAAGTCAAGGTAGTTTGCCTAATAAAAAGGCTCCAAAGCAATACAAGAGTTTTTTTCACAACTATTGATTAACCCTTCAAAACTCATAAAATATCATGAATAAGGGTACTCAATCAACCTTTAAGACAATAAAAACAACTTATACCTGGAATAGCATAAACTGGACAGGCCGACCCTCACGGATAAATCCACTCTTCACTCAAGTGCTTAAGGGTTAAGTTTTTAAACTCATTATTCTATCCACAGGAAAGTTCTACCATAAATTTGCAAAATTTTTCATTCTACACCACTTAAGTGCACATGCATCACACAAATTAAAAGGTCTTTAAAGGGTTGTATCGGAACTAAGATTTAAGGTGGGAAAATTTTAGGAAGTGAGACTAATAAACCATTGGAACATGTGGAGCACGAAATTTATAATTTTATAGAACATACCCCAAGTGAAACAACCACTTCCTTAATTTGTTCAAAACTTCTAACACCACACATACAATAGAGCAGTCCTAACCTTCAAAGGTAACTCATGCCTTTATTTCAAAAGGACACAACTTTTTATTTCAATTTTTTAATTTAAATTTTCTTCACAAACTTCCTTTTGACAACACGTGGCCTTTCTATTTGTTGTCACTTCTTATATATATATATATATATATATCCATTCATTAAGCAAATCATTCTCCTTTTTTTTACTTGTACTTATATTTTTTTTCTTCTTTTTCCATCCATCAACTATTTCATCATTTTTTCTTTCAACTCTTTCTTTTTTTTTCTTTCTCTTTCCTTTTGTCCTTTTTTTCACATAATCACACCATACCAGCCTGTGAATAATCAAATGAAACTCATCACCTCATCAATCACAACTACTCCTCCTCCACACTTATTTCTTCTGTACCTCATGCAACAAAACAATCACAGCTCTACTAGTATATTGGTAAGGTAATTATATACATTATTTTTTACTAAAGACTAGTATTAAATGGTGTAAAGAAAGAAAAATAGGCTATAAGGCTCAACGAGGTTATGCAAAAGATAATTAATTGACAAGGTAGGTTATTTCGCTAAAGTGGTTAATTAAGAGAGAGTGTTTTAATTATATTCATGTAATGCATGTAACAATACAACCACAAAGAGAAATAATGCAAGTTCTAGAGACACAAACTAATGGAAGAATATCACACATGAACAAAAATAGTGACACTAATAAAGATGTGCTAGTCAAAGACTCAAAAATCTCACTAGATTAAATTTGTCAACCTAATCCAATTATAACCAATTTCAGGCGAAGCAAATAAATAGAATGTGCGAGCTCACTAATTCAATCGTGTTATGAATCTCTCAAGATCAACAGTACAAATCTATTTGCTCTCTCTCTCTCTCTCTCTCTCTTCCTCTCGCATTGCTTCAAATCCTAATTTCAGCAAAGCTATACTCCAGTTAAATTCAATACTTTGGGATTATGAGTTGCTTTCTTACATGTTCATAAAACATCACACTTTACATTACTGTCTTTATTATTTTCTTATGAATACAAAACATAATAAATATATGAAGAAGAAAAAAAAAAGTAGAAAAAAACTGACTGCGCTTTTTTCTTTGCTTAATACATAAATAACTAAACATACTACTTGACCAAGAGTTAGCAAAATTATATATCAGCCACATAAAATAAATCACATATAATCATTCCCCCGTACTTAAATTCTATATTGTCCCAATGTAGATAAAAAGGAACAAATATAGGAAGAAAGTGTTTTAGGACTCCCTGGAGGTATGGCTGATGGTGAGTTTGGTTCGTGATATGATATGGCAGATAGAGTAGTGCCAATATAGCTTGACTGAATTCCAGCAGTAGAGAATAGACTGTCAAAATAAAAAGAACTGGACAACCATGATTCTCAGCAATTAAAATTTAAATATAATCGAGATAAAAGAAACATGTCCTAATTTCAAATGTAAGTCCTAGAATCTACGTGTAATGCAATGCAATAAAATAAAATAATGGGTTGCCTCCCATTCAGCGCTTTATTTATAGTTTAGAGTTTGAGTATAAGAAATAATTTTTAGAGAACTCTAAATAGGGCTTTTGATGTTCTGCTTAGCTTGCCAAAATTGATTTTCTTCTCAGCTTCAGACTTTCCCAAAAAATTTACTGTATTCTTTTCATGTAAATACGGATTGACATCTTTGTTGATCTCAAATTGCACTATGAAAACTTCAAACTCCTCATCTGATGGGATCAAAAATTAATTTTCAAACACTTCAAATCAAAGGATTGCTTGATAATTACCCCATCATCAAAAGTGATTTTTGGAGTTTGCTCTTCTAAAATCACTTCCTCATCTTTCTCGTGTTTTTCTTCTACTATAATGGAGGTTTTTGCCACTTGCTCTTCATGGAGCGTGTTAGAATGGTTGATGACTTAAGAGATACCATCTTGCTGTCCTTCATTATTCCCCAAAAATTCTACTTGCTCAGACTATTGTGGAGCTAAATGTACATAAGGACAATCATTTAATTCATGATATTCACCACAAAATCCACACGTTAGATGGTCTAGAGACGCTAGATGTGCAACTGGATAATCACTTAGCATATGATTTGCACAGTAATAATCATGCACTATATCAATTTCTATCATCTGACTCTCAAGTTTCTCCTCATGTTCCTTCAATTGTGCTTGTACATCATTCATCCATTCTCTATATGCTTTAATAGTTTTCATAGACAAATTAGTATTTGAGCATCAGTCATCATCATCCATCTTGGAAAGAACAAGGCAAACAAATTAAATAACAAAATAAAATTCAAAGTAAAGCTATAACTAATTAGTATCGATATCAATCTCAATCCCCGGCAACAGCGCCAAAAACTTGTTCGTGTAAAATATGTATTTGAAATACTTAAGTGTACGGGTCGAACAAGTTATACAGTGGACAATGAGTCTGAGTTATCATTCCCACAAAAAACGGATTGAGTATATAAATTATTAGTCCCAACTTTAATTGAATGATCAAATCTTTTGTATTTGAGAAAATAGAATAAATAAACAAGTAAATAAAATTAAGAAAATAATATATATACAAAGATTTAGAGGGAAAATATATGATGGATATGCGTCAGAACTCACTATTTTACCATAGTTAGACCACCTAGTATAACATCCTGTAAAATTTTAAGGCAAGTTGCCATTCAATTGAATGATGAAAATTGAAATATGACAATATGATTATACTTGAATGGTTACAAGACTGTCATGAATTATAATATAACAAGTGATGGCATTGGATTGCAAAATTTTTACCCAAATGAATATAATCACATGATTGATACTTGGACAATGAATTGGAATTAGATTATGGTTATTGAGAATGCATTGATAACGATTGTATAACCACATGAATTTGCTATTGATAATGTAAACGTTATTTGGACGATGATCAAATAACTGTTTGAAATGTCACAAGAATTTAAAGAAATGTGACTCAAGGAAGCCTAAAGGTAAAGAATGTGATAAAGTTAATATTTTGCAAGTTGATAACCTAATTATAAAACCCTAGTAAGTGAAAGGGCTTAAGTAACGAGAATCAAAATGTTATGACTTAATCATAAGATAACTCAAAGTATAAGGACTGCTCGAGCAATTTTTCGCTAAGTGTACGGCGCCACGTCGCGCCACTTGTCGCGACGTGATTGGTAGAACGCAAAAGTTATTAAAACTAACTAAATCCTAACTATTATATAAAGCGGCTAAAGGGGTCTCAAGTTTCTAAAAACTCCCAAACCATCCCCTTTTCTCTCCCAAACCCCAAAATTCGTTCAACATGGCCAAAGGGAAAGAGAAAACCAATAAAACCCACCAAAACCCGTATTTGTCATTTGAAAATGGTCCGTTACCATATATAGAAGACTTATAATAGCTTTTATTGAGAAATATCAAGGAATTAAGGATACTTTTTTCACGTGAATCATTCGAGGAATATTTGAGGTGAGTAACTAATACTTTGATTCCATTTTTGCATTCATGAAGTTTTGATACGATAAACATAGTTTGATTGAAGTCTCCAATGAGATAAATATATGATTTAATGCATTGAAAAAGAAGATTGCTTTATTGCATTTGAATCACTAATTACTCTACCCGTTCTGTATTGAATTGCTTTGAATTGTTTCCTACACTATGACCTATTCAATGATCACGAGATAGGGAAGATTAGTGTGGTGTCCGCTTTGAATGGGAACTTCGGTAAGGGTCAATCGGAATTCATTGTAGATCCACTTAATTGTACATAGTCATGATTGAATTGATATGATTCTTGCGCATACCACGGGTAGTAGTTTAACTAGTGATATGGCCCATCTGTGCATTGAAAAGTTTTGTGCATTGAATGACTTTCTGAAAAATAAATCTTTCAAATAAAAGGTGAATCAAAGGGTTTTGTTACTCACTGAGTAGTTTGTACCCATTCCCTTCTTTACTACAATTTTTGTAGATGATTGAAACTATAACATTTGAAAAGCAAGGCAAGCTAGGAGTTGGATCGTGCTTGCGAACAGGAGTAGAATTGTGCATGTAGTGTAAACCTGTCTTTGAATCTACCATGAATTTAATACTTTTATGCCCACCTCTATAATATATATGTTTTTACATCTTATAACATATAAGATAATAGGGAGATATAATCTTTATATTATTTGAATCCTACTTTTCACTGTAAAAGTTCTCTAATGATTCGGCGTATATTGGTAATCAAAGAAATATATTTATTAATATATTTTCTTGTGTTTTTGCATTTTATTGAGAAACATAGCTTTAACGTTTTCTTAAAATTTTCACAACTTGTTAGCTTATATAATTAGCTTTATATGTGAAACTCTATAAGATAAGGTCAATTGGTTTATTCCGTATGTCCTGTCCCCACTGTTTAAATTGAAATTTCCGCTATGGTACTTATAAATTAAAATAAGATACCCGAAAATATTGTAAAAATTAGAGGGGGCGTGACACCTAGCCTAGCGACAATTAATTTGTGTTCCTGATCGAATCTCACGAAATTAACTAACTACTCCTCTCGAAACTAGTTAATCATACAAAATTAGGCCCCCTCACCTATCTCTAAGTAAACGCGTTAACAACCTTCTTAAGTGTATTAATCAACAAGAGATTTATGTAAGTCTCCCTGAAGTTCACCCTACGTGATCGCATTAACCATAAGCAAATATTTTTGTCTTGTCTAAATTAATGATTCTTATTATATAAGCTAAATTAAATATTCATCTCTCGAGTTCAATAAAAGTCCATAGATTCATTCATCCATTGGCTAAAAAGATGAAGACAAAACAATATACCAATAAGAATTTAACATAAGAATTAATTGCATAAATTCAGCATGAAAAACATGACTATGGTCTCAACTAGGTTACATCGTTCATCCTAACTTAAAATCAATTATGTGTCATGAATGGAAAAACACAGGTAAAATAAAGCTCATAACCCAGGTAATCAGCTCTTGGATAAGATGAAGAACTCTTGCACCAAGTTTCTCCTTCTTGAATCTCGAACCAGATTCCCGAATCTCCCAAAGTCTTGTGTTTTTCTTCCCCTTCTCTATGGTGTTTTATGTATTGTGTATCTCCCCTCTTGAAAGCTAGGCTAAACCCCCTTTTACAAGGTCTAAAAATCGTGTACAAGCTTAATTGTAAAAAGAGTTCTAAGGAGATAAGGACAAAAATCAGAATTTCATGCGTGTAGGCCCATGCGGCTGCTCTTTGTGCTGATTCTGGCGAAACTTGCTTCTTGGGTGAGGCCTTTTAATTTTTTTTTTTTTGATTTCTTTTCTTTTCCTTTCAGCCCTTCAAGTTCGGTTCTTCAAATTCTTGGCCCTCAAGCTCCATAATACTTGTAAAACACACCCAAAATTCATTCTTCTTGAGTTTCCCTTAATCCTATAACAAATAAACAAATCAAGCATAATTAATCATTTTAATCTAATAAAACACACAAAAAACACTAGTATAGGGAAATTAGATAACATAATTAAACATCTATCATTTAAATTTTTAGATCAAGTGGTTATGATAATATTTATATGTACGTATTAACTAAAGAATAATGTTATTTATTTATTTTGTTTAAACTGAAAACCAATACTCAATCAAGTTAACGTTTTATAATTATCCACTCATACTTAAGTTTTAAAAATGACAGCAGTCCAAATAGCATTATTCTTAACTAACCAGGGCCTCAAAACTTTTCTTATAAATTGAATGCATTCAGAGGCCTTAATTTGCAAAGCAGTGCTTGACATCCAAATTAAAGCAAAGATGGCCTCCAAAACTCATCTCTTGATTTTTCTTTCCATTTCAATAATGGTTACCTTGACCGTAGAAGCTCAGCAGGAGCTGCTACTAAGTGTACCACTAAGGTGCCGTTCTGTTTGTGTTTCTGTTTTCTATTTTCATTCTTAAGAACATTTTGTGTTTTTTGATTTCGTTCTCTGTTCTCTGATTTGCTGAAAACACGTTCTGTTTATGTTGTCTGAAAACTGATTTTGAGAATGAAAAACTGGAAAACACGTTCTGTTTGACATTTTCTAAAAAAAATTTTGTTCACACAACATACTATAAAAATATAACTCTACATTTATTTCCTTAATGATATGTAACCAATTGCTTATGTTAACTTCTATTTCAGTTTAAACACATTGAACAAAATAAATATTCTCGTTATCTATCATGTATGCGGACATCCACAAAATGTAAGTAAAAGTTTTGTCGCGTAATTAAGACATATATAACAATAATTCGACTTAATTAAAATAGTTATACATAGAGTTTAGACCCTAACAAAATCAAAATGAATTTGCAAAGTCATCCCGTCCTTGAGTACTCATTCGACATTTGAGTAGCAATCTCATCCCGCACTTGACCCATTTGAGCTGTTTGACTTGAATTAAATTGTATTGGTTCAGAATCTGACTTGTCTCAAACTCATCATCAAGAATCATATTCTCCGTAGAATATTCCGCAAACTACTGGTCTAATTCATGCTCTCGGCGAATGAAGTTATGTATTGTGCAACAAATCATTGGGATATTTCGTTGCCTAAGTAGGGGAAAAGTACTAATGAACAACCAAATTTATAACAAACATACATATTTATAAACAACCAAATTTATAAATATATACCAAAAAAACAAAAATAGCTTATACAAACTTATTTACATTTAAAAAACACTAGTATAACACATGTGCGATGCACGAAATGCATATTTAAATTTACAAATATATGGAAAGCAAAGCTCAGTGATCAAGAAATGGACCACGCATATATCACAATTGGCCAATTTTCATTTGGCAAATGATTAAAAATAAAGAATAAAATTCAACTATCCTTTCCTTTATAGCTTTTGTTAACTAATTTTGGTACCAAGTTTATTTCTTTATTAAAATATGTATAAGCTTTGGGATAAACTACAAAACTTGATGTGTTCAAACACTCTTACGAAGAGCGTGTCTTGGGAGAACTTATGAACTAAAAAACATGTCTGCAAAAATATTGAACCAAACATAACTGTGCCCTAGTCAAAATCTATAACCAATGATTTAGTGGTTGAAAAAGACATTAATATCCAATTAACTTATGGCTGTAAGTTACACTAGAAATAAAAATTGCTCCAAGTAAATTAAGCAATGCTCTAGCGAAATAGTTGGACAGTAGTCATCAATATACAAAATGCTTTACAATTACAATAAAATAATGCTAACTAACAAATGGAAATGTGTCTCATGAACAAATTGGACCCATAATGTAATATTCACCAATTATAATCAGTAGGCAAACAAATAATGTAATAGTTATTTACATATGATTTCATCTTCCTTTGCTCGTAGGTTACCCACAAATGGTAGAAAATGGAATGAAAATACAAATCCAAACAAATTAGGCAAAATCCCTCAAAAGGCTGTTGTTGTTAAGCTGACTGCTTTGCTCAAAGAACCATCAACTAGTTAAGAGAACTTGTAACTAAACCAATACATTTTTTGTTTGATAGATCAAGAGTCTGAAGCTTCTCTAATGTCATAGTGGCAATTGGGCAAAAATTCTCATTGTTTTGCACCAACATCCAAATAAACACATGAACTTAGAGTGCTTTTGTATAGACCAATATATGATTCAACTTCCAGATTTGTAGACTCTAGGTAGAAGCAGAAAAGTGAAGCAAAACAAATGGGAAAATTATAGGCATAACGTACATAGATCGCAAGACAATTATAAAGAAAATTCAATAAAGGATTAAAGCAGATGAAGCAGGGAACCATTTAATGAATTTGAGTCATGCTGAGAAGTTTTTATACAATTCAAAGTCACAATTCAGATAAATAACAAATACCCACAACTAGTACTCAAGACCTTCCCCAAAACATTCAATCATCCTTTTCTTGAACCCATACCCAAGAATCAAAGAAACCCATATCAGAAAACTAGAAAACTGTTATTTTTATGCAAAAAACTCAAACAAATACCCACAACTAGTACTCAAGTTTTACATGCACAAGAGAAGAATACCCAGAAACTCAATATGGATTATGATCTATCCCAAACAAGTACCTACCCTGATAAACAAATACTGTATTCACAAATGAACAGAGTAATGAGAGTGAATAATTAAGGGATTACCTAGACATGTGTAATGGACGAAATTTGTGGGCGACTGCTGCTACTTCTGCTGCTTCTTGACTGCTTGGACGACCGGCGACTACTGCCGCTGCTTCCAGGGGCGGAGCCCAAGTAAGACCAGTGCGGTCCATGGACCGCACTGAACCATGCAATGGCCCATTAAATTTAAAGGCTGACCACACTGAACCAAAACCCAAATGCTACTTATTATTATCAGTATAAAAAGATGCCTTACACTTGGGCCAATATGTTTGTTCCTTTGATTTAGCCCAAACAATTAATTAATACGCAGATTACTCCAAGCCCAAACAATGTGCAACTAGAGCTCTTTAATAGAACATAATTTCACTTTTTTAATGATTAGATTCCAATGTGAGATAAGTCTACCTTCTCATTACCGCCTCTCTCTATCAATGCTGATGCATTTTGCTTTTCATTTTGAG
>CAVNYN010272190.1:0-26870 GCA_963692815.1 Nyctanthes arbor-tristis | reverse complement strand
CACATATGTATATGAGTGAGTAGTACGTAATAAAATTGTGATTATTTAGTTTTTCAAATTACTATGTTTTTTTTACCTGCTAATTATTCTATTGCGTGCAACGCACAAGTATAAAACTAGTTTTAATTTAAAACCAACGTGACATTTTCTATTAAATGTGGCATTTTCTATATGTAACTTTTTAGTTAAATGTGGCTCCTTTTTTTTTTTTTTTTTAACTATATGTAGAAATTTTGTCACATTTTGATATGTCACATTTAATGTTACCTTTTCATAAAAAGTTGGGTTATTTTCACTGTAGGTTCCCAACCTTTTATTTTTTATCAATTTTGTTCTCATTTTTTTGGGCCTACTAAGTCTCCAATATTTTATTTACTATCGCTCTACGTCTTCAACGTTATATTTCATCTCCAACCTTTCAATTTTCACGATTAACCTCTATTAAAAAGGACTATTACACCCTTGATATTTTATTTCCACTATAGGTCCCCAACCCTTCAATTTCTATATAATTTTGTCTTCATTATTTTTTGAGTGCTTAAAAGCCCAACATTTTATTTTTTATCGTGCTGTATACCCATTAATGCTTTCTATATTAACGTTTTAAATCTTACTATTAATATCTAGTAAAATTTTTATTATATCATTAATTATGTAAGTAAAAAATAATAAACAATATAAAATAATAAATTCACACACTCTAACATACTCAAATACAACTCAATAACAACAGTCAGAAATAATGTTAACAGAAAAACTCGATCTATAACTGACAAGCCCCCAAATCTAGTTGCCATATTATCTCGAAATATTGCTAATGGAAGTGTTTAAACATATATCTCGATTCAAAATCAAGGCGAGACTCTACAAATACAACTCTAACACTATTATATTTAATATCGTTTTACAATAACTATTGCGGCCACCTACAAAGAAACCTCAGCCACGCACCCCGAAGTCTCGATCACATACATATATTTTCTCCATTCTTAGGACGATTCGGCTACAAAACTTTTAATTCAATACTTACAAGGATGTAAAAGGAGAAAGAAAGAGTGAGTACAACATACTCAGTGAATAACCAAATATTTTGATTCATCTTTCATATAAGAAAACTCATTTTTAAGAAAAACACAAAGTTCACAAAGTCTTTAGATGTACAAAGCCGTTGAATGCACAAATGGGTCATATCACTAGTTAAACTGCTACTCGTGGTGCATACACGATTGGTCAAGACCATACAATAAGGCCACAAATATTTAAATTGGCCAAAACCACACAGTCAGGCCACAGAGATCACCACATAGCCAAAATGACCAAGACCACATAACAAGATCATATTATCACAAAGCAATTCAAAACGGATAGAGCATTAACTAGCGATAAAAATGCAATAAATCGATCTCTCTTTCTGTAACAATGCATAAAAAATATATGCATATCTTATGAAAACATGATGAATAAAAGAAAGAGAATCAAAGTATCGGTTACTCACCTTTTTCTACAAAGATACTTTGAACAATTTTAGATAAAAGATACCTTTAAATCTTTGATATTTTTCAAGAAAAGTGTCTCTTTTAATGAAGAGAGCTTTATTTTTAATGCAAAATGATGTTGGTGGGGTTTTGATGGTGTTCTTCTCTACTTCCTAGCCTTGGACGAATTATAGATGAATAGTGAAGAGTTGAGGAATAACTTGATTGATTTCTTTGGCTTTGTGCCTTTATATAGTCTTTAGATTTAATTACATTTAATTAGCATTTGAGTTCCATCAATCGCAAGAGTAACAAATGTCATACATTTGGCAATTTTAGCACATTTCAAATTGTAAAAATGGCCAGTATTCTATGCACTTGGCAATTTTAGTAAATTTATTAATTATAAAATAACGAGTGTCCTATACATATAGCAAAAGTAGCAATTCATTATTTACAAAAATAGCATACGTCTTATAATTTGAAAAATTTTATTTTAAATTTTCGTGAGATGTTACAATAACGGTCTCAATGGATATCAAATCTGTGTCGAAGAAAGTTGTCAATCTAAATATAAATGTGGCGAATCAGATCTGATTTCTTAATTATCACAGATCACGTGATGAATACTTATTGGATAAATCTTCCCAGAATTGATTTTTGATTTATAAAAAAAACACACCCTAATACTTTAATTCTAATTTAATTTCTTGTCTCTCTTTTTATTTTTACCTTAATTTGCTTTTTATTTGTTATCTGTCTCAGTCCAATATCATCCACTAATTGTGAATCTATAAAAAAATTAGAATTAGTGCATTAGAGTTCGATTTCACTTTTGTAAATTGAAAATAAATTTTTTTTGTAGATCTACGTTGATCTATATCTGCTACGTGATATGTGATCTTGATTTGTTATATTGACTCTCGGATTATAAACTTTTTTTACGCGGATTAGATATTCATTAAGTTTGTTGTAGATTGAGTTTTTTTTTTAATTATCACTACAGGCTAAGATATGTGGAATTTTTATTTTATATTATTCTTTCTTTTTTGTTTTTGTTTAAATAATTAAAGGTTTAATGATACTTTTAAATAGAATTAATATTAGTAATTCAAAAGTTGAAGACAAAAATATTATTTCCCTAGTAACATTTTCCATATTAATATTTTAATTCTTACTGTTAATATTTATTAAAATTTTTATTATATAATTAATTATTTAAATAAAACATAAAGAACAATATAAAATAAAAAATCTGCACACTTTAACTCGCTCTAACACAATTGAATTAAAATTTTAATAGATATTAATAGTAAGAATTAAAATGTTAGTATAAAAAATATTAATAGAGATATAACATGACAAAAAATAAAATGTTAGACTTCTATGTACTCAAAAAATAATAGAACAAAATTATATAGAAATTAAAAGGTTGAGGACCTATAGTGGAAATAAAGAATTAAGGGTATAACAGTAATTTTGATAGGGGTTAATAGTAAAAATTGAAAGGAGTTAAGGACGTAATACGATAATAAATGAAAGATTAGGGACTCAGTAGGCCCAAAAAAAGAATGAGGACAAAATTGATACAAAATTGAAAGATTGTAGACTTAGAGTGAAAATAACGTTAAAAAGTCACATATATAAAAATTCGAAAATAGAAAATGTTATATTTAATTAAAAAGTCTCACACACACACACACACATATAAATTAAAAAGTTTCGGTTTAAAACTTGGCAATCAATGTGACATTTTAACTAAATGTGACTTTTTCTATATGTGACATTTTTAATTAAATAGTAGTCAAATTTCTATATATATATATATGACTCTTTTTACAAAATTGTGACTTCTATTAGTATTATTATTTTGAGAGAAAATAATTGTGACTATTATTTATATTTGATGTTTCAATGAAAATGTATAGATAAATATAACATATTTATATGTGACTTTTTAATAATTACATAAAAAGAGTCCTTATACATTTAAGAACTAAAAGATTACTTCAAAATTTAAAAGTCACACATAAAAGCACATGACTTTTTTATTAATTAATTATTCAATGAGTGACTTTTTATATATGTGACTTTTTCTTAACTACATATTTATTTCTAACATATATAAAAGATGAAAGAGTAAAATTCAATTTTTGGTCAAAATTTTACAATCCATAATACTTGTGTACCGTTATATTGGCTTCCAATTGGAATGCAAGAATCAACCGCCATGACCTCGTTTTCCTTTACACATTCATTTTCAATATGCTGGCCAAATTGGAGAAATCTCCTCTTACTTTCCACTCATTTTAAACTTGTCTCAACTTATTTTTCTATCCTTTTTTGAAAAATGACATTATTTTTATATGGAAAGATATTAAACATTAGTCTCAAATTACATATCTCAACGTGAATATAGGCTAATAAGTAAAAGCCTACAATACATACATTGTTCATAAAAATGATTTAAAGATTAAAGTTAAAATCTTAATCTTTCGAATTTCCCTCCACAACTCAATCTTTTTAAATTTATTCAATTAAGTCCTAATTAAGATTCAATAGTTTTTAAATCTAATTCAAATTCGTCCTCTCATTTTAGAATTAAATAATAGATACCTCAAATTTTAAATAATTATCTTTAAATACTTCTAATTTAAAAGAAGTAATTGTTGGGCGGGTCATTCCCAACAGTAATATATATATATATATATATATAGAAAATATGAATCACAAACTCTAGCTTAACATCTTATAGTTGATTTAGTTTTGTCAAAAGTCTATTAAAGGATTTCATATAAAGATTGTTCAATCAGAATGGCCTTATTTTTTTATAAAATATTTTTTTCTTGTAAAAAATATACATTTTTAATCCTATAGTAATATAGAGGTTAAAACTTGTTGTCACTGCTAATTATATCAACCCAACTTCCGTCACATGAAAGTTTAACGGGATAATTTCGCCATACACATAGCGGGCAATTATTTTTAACGCAAATTATCAAATTGATAAATTATTCAATCTATAGTCCAGAAATCGAAGGTATTATGTACACTAATAAATACACATTTGTTGCGGAAACATGTACAAAGCACGTGGCCTAACTAGTTATATCTCTATCTTCTTTCTATTTATATACTACCTCTGTCTCAAAAAGATGGTCCATCTTTCCACTTTCATCCATTTCAAAATATGATCCAGTTTCCTTTTTAAAAAATTATTGAAATATGAGTTATCTTATATAACCTCATTTAATACACATGGTTATTAAAAAAATAAAATTATTAAAGTAAAATAATTAATAAATGAAAGAGCATAATAGGTAAATGATGTTAAACATTACCTTTTTAAGAGTATTAAATGAACGTTTCTGAATATGTATGTAAAGTTGACATGAACCATTTTTTTAGGACGGATGTACTATCTTATATGAGAGCCAATAAGTCAAAATCAAATTAAAATGGTCAAAATGGTCAACATAGGACGACGTCGTTTTAGTTGTTAATCTATAACTCTTTGAAATACAAAACGTCGTCGTATTTCATATTTCACCACAAGAATTTCATGTTTTACCACGAGCAAAGAGGCTTTCTTTTCTTGCTCTGTATTGTTCTTCTTCCCAATTCCAAGCCCGAAAAATATCCGCCAATGCATCACCCATCCGCGTCCTCCACCTCGCTCAGGGATTTTCCTTGTCAAGGGATACACAAGACGTAAAGAACTCACAAAAGTGGCAACCGGGATTGTGATCTGGTTCGTGGTGATGGGGTTTGTCAGATTCTTTGTCGAGTTGATTTTCACCCCCTCAACAACATCATTTTTGGGCCTTCTTGATTTGACCAGTTAAGCTATTTCTTGGGATGCAAAGCTTGTTAAGGAGTTCAACGCGAAGAAAAAATGTCCGTGTTGATTATCGATTAGCTTTTTCTAAGGTTTGCAGAACTTTCTCTTTGTAATACTTGAAGAAGTCCATATTTTTTTGTCGACTATGACTATTTCGTAACTTTTATATATCGATTCTGAGTGGTTAGCTACTTCTTTTAGGGAAAGAAAATGGTTCGAGAAAGGCACGGTTGAGAACAAGGTTTAACTTTTACCTCTGTCAACAGCTTCTTTTTCTCCTGTTGTTTCCGATGCTGGCCTCACTAAAATCCTAATGCTGTGTTTTTGGTCTGGTTTGGAAATGAGTAAGATTTTCATCATTCTAATATCTAAGTTTGAGAAAGAAACTAATCGAGAAAAGATATTTAGATAGTGAAAGTTCATTTCTTATGATCGTTTTTCCTATCATTTCAGATCCAGTATACCTTCTGAGTACATTAAAGTTACATACAAAATAATGCTCAAGTAGATGAAAATTGTTTAAGATTTAGAATAAAACTATTAGGATATCATAAGAGATAACGCTCACGTATGCTCAGGAAGATTATTAGGATTTAATAAGAGAAATTTTATGTATGTGAAGGCGTGAAGAAGATTTGGATTTTGGAAGTGAAAAATTTTTACAGAAGCTTTGGTGGTAAAATCATGGAATGTAATGAAGAAAAATGACGGAGAATTGGGCCTTAAATATTTCTTGAGGTGATGGAATTTGATTCGACATTGATAGTATTAAGCAAGAATATCAAGTTAATTAGAGCCATTTCAATTTGAATGATAGGATTTTTGAGGTTGCACCATCTGCAAAAATGAATTTTCGATCCCTCAAGGATTCTGAGGTTCCTCTAGAGCAAAATCCAAAGCTTTAAACACTATGCCTTGAATGTCTTTTCCATGGTAAGTTTCTTTGGAAAATCATAGCAATGGACGATCATATCCCCAGTATCCACTCACTCCTTGAGTGATCACCTCATTAATTTCTTTAACAACTTTTGACCTTATGTTGTTTCTATTTAACTTAAAATAAATTGGTCTCATTCTATTATTATATAGCTTTTATAACTAATTTTAGTTATGCCAAGGCTAAGTACCAGTGATTGTATATCGAGTCATATGTTGATAGATCTCTCTATCTGCCTTCGTACTAGGTAATTATTTACAAGCAATTGTGTATTTTCAGTGAAGAATACAATGACCTATTCTTTTGAGTTCTTTGATCATGTTTGAAACGCCCTTGCTATTTATATGATTGAAGAACTTTGGTTTGTTGATCTTGTCTCTCTTTCATTTTAGATCTATATGTTTTTGTTGTATGAACTGCTTGTTTGTTTTTATATTGGGACTTCTAAGCTTATTGTCTTCAATATCTATTCAAAAAGTTACTTATTCATAATATTTTCCTTTTCAATTTATTATCTGTTATTTGTTTTAGGATTATTTCTATTATTCATTGATGTATCGTCCTTGCGATAGGTAATAAGAAGTTTGATTCTTATTTTGCTTCAATTTACAAGTTTCACTTGTGTATGTCAAATGCATAAAATGTTGGCAGTGAATTCCCGTTCAGAGAATGGTTTGACTACCTCTCTCCAAAATGTGCACAGTTTAAGATATGTACAAATCTATATTGTTGACGTATTTCATGATTTTAATACTTGTAGGATATGTCAAATGATGCTATAGCACTGTTGGAGAAGGCCAAAGACACGGGGCACTACAAAACAAAGTGAGAAATCTAAGAGGTGAAATTGAGAAATGTGAATTGGAAAAGAACCCTCAGCTTTCTTCTTTGTTGGCAGAGAAAAAATTTATATGTAATCAGTACAGAAATGTGGAAATTAATTTGACAGAGCAATTGAGGAAATCTGCCAGAGTGGATTACTCAAATGAGAAAGTAAAGGCACATCATGGGCAAAATAGTCTTCCCATGAAAAGCTAAAAGTGATTATGCAAGGTTGGAATCTGACTCAAATAAAAAGAATGAAGAGATTTAAGAAGCGCCGTACTACTACTTTCCCATTCGCTTCAAGTCTTCTATATTATCTTGGAAAATGTATTTCAATAATTATTCGGTTTACAATTTTAAGATTTATTTACTTGTAGTTAGAACCAATCAAGATTCTTGTGATCTGCTTTAACTTCTCATGACTTTTATCCAGGAGTTTATTACTTTCTCAAATAACCATATATTTTGGGAGGGTTGGATTTCATCTAATTAATCCATTCATTTCTCTTCTTTCAATCCCCCCCCTTCTTTCTGTGTTTTTGAACAATTTGTATTACTTCTGAACTTTGTTTCCATAAATGCATTTTCTATTATAGAGGTATCACAGTCTCCTCATCATTTCCGCTCAATTGCTAGGCCAACTGTGTCTATCAATACTCTAGAGCATCCATATTGGAGTTGTTATGGATATTAGTTAGTTACATTATTATATATGTGTGTATTAACTTCTTCTAAAAGATTTGTAGATGAGAGTTTCTATTCTAAGTAAAAGCTCATGCCTAATAAAACATGCATGATAACACAATGATATTTATTAATAAGACTATATATCATAATAATAATACAATGATACATAGAAATCATGCTATAAGATATAAAATTTTAGATGTTTAATGTGCAACGCACCTTAAATTAGTAATTAAATAGTGATATATATAAATGTAACTTTTATATGTGATTTTTTTAATTAAATGTAATTTTTCGATTTATGACCTTTTAATTAAATAGTAATAAAGACGTTACTTTATTCTCAAAAAAAAAAAAAAATTAAAGATGTGACTTTAATATATAACTTTTTAATTGAATGTGACTGTGTAACTCAATAATAACACAAAATGTGTGTGTGTGTGTTTTTTTTAATTAAAAAAAGTGGATGTGGTCAAGACCAATGTAGTTTAGTGACATCTAAGTTGGCTTCTCATACCTTAGACCCGAGTTCGATTCCCCTCCGTTACAATTTCTTATTGTAATTCAAAAAAATAATTAAAAAAAAAAAGTGGACGTGAATTAATCCAGTACGTTTCCAAATTCTAATGGGAAAAACAATTGTAATCCCAAGTTTGCAAATTTCAACCAATCCAATAGTGCAAACTCTAACTTCAGTCTATCTAGGATTATTACTTTCAATTTCCTTTTCCACACAATCTTAGGATTTAGAACACAGCTTCAACTCTATATATAAAGACACCTCCATACTTCTATATTATTATATGTACAAAACAGCAACAACTTCCTGGACTTTCTCCTGAGAAATTACTCGAAACGCTCTTCATTACTAACACATTCACGGGTCACGTTATTTGGCAAGTCCTTTTTTGTTGGAAGCACACAAAGAGATGGCACCAAGGGTTTTTGTCTTGGCTTTTCTTGCAATCGTATTTTCGACGTTCGTGCATGTTGGTTCTGCAGCTCATCATCCTCCAGTCAATATACACCAGTGGAAAGATCATGTAAGCCTAAATTATATATGTCCTCGTTTACATTACATTATTTATATCATAGTATTTTTAGTGACGTGTTCCGATATTTTTTTTTTCCTTTTTACAGGTGATGTTGGAAAACGGTATTGTTGGACTCACATTATTATCTCCGAGTGGTTTGATCGCTGGGATAGAATACAAAGGAATCCATAATGTCCTCAACTATCACTTACGAGAAAATAGAAGGGGGTGAGTTTATTTGCTTTGAGACTAATACAAAATATTTCAAATATTTAGTTGCTTTATATGTTACCGTCTTACTAATTGTAATCTCTGTTTTTGCTTTTTAGATATTGGGACATGGTATGGAATATGCCACCAGAGCATAGAAGCTTTTTCTACGAGTAAGTTCGACAAAGAATTTGAAATTATAAGTTAATTATTACATGCAAAAACTGTATACACTAATGTATCCCCATGACTAAAAATTCTGCAGGCTTGAAGGGAAAAGTTTCAGTGTTGTGGCAGAAACTAAAGAGATGATAGAAATTTCATTCAAAGCAATATGGAATTCCTCCATTAGTAACCCTTATCCGTTGAACATTGACATTAGGTGGGATTTTAATTGTATTTGAAAAGATTTATAGCATATATGATTCAACAATTTGAGAGCCTCTGCTTTAACTAATCATATTCCTTTGTAGATATATAATGTTGCGAGGGAGTTCTGGTTTCTATACATATGCGATAATGGAACACTTGGAAAGATGGCCCGATGTGAACATCGACGAAGCAAGGATTACTTTCAAGCTTGACGGAAGCACGTAAGATTTGGAAATTAGTAACTTTTCAATCCATTATATGGTGAAGAAATCTTGTATTTCTGACTTATATTTTGATTTCTATAGGTTCCAATATATGGCCGTATCGGATGACATACAGAGGATCATGCCAACGGCCGGAGATCGTAGTACCAGAGGTGGAGGTCGAACTCTTGGCTATAAAGAAGCCGTTTTGCTCACAAATCCTAGCAATCCATCTCTAAAAGGCCAGGTGGATGACAAGTACCAGTACTCATTTGACAACAAGGATAGCTCTGTGCACGGCTGGATTAACACTCAACGAGACGTTGGATTTTGGATTATAACACCAAGCAATGAATTCCGAGCCGGTGGTCCAGTTAAAAATGACCTTACGTCTCATGTTGGTCCGACCTCTTTAGCTGTAAGTGTATATACCTTAGTTATTCTCATATAAAATGGTAACTGTTCCACATATAAAGTTCCTGAAAACTTATAAATCTCTATTTTCAATTTTACACCTGTAGGTATTTTTTAGCGGCCATTACGCTGGTCCAAAATTTGGAGTTAAATTACAAAACGGGGAACACTGGAAAAAGGTCTTTGGCCCCGTTTTTATCTATCTCAATTCGGATTCTGGTGGAAAGCGAAGTAGGCTTTGGGAAGAAGCTAAAGAACAGATGCAGAAAGAAACCCAAAAATGGCCATATAATTTTCCGACGTCCGAAGACTTTCCCCGAGCCAATGATCGTGGTACCATTACTGGTCGATTATTAGTTCATGATAATTATCTCAGTCGAGAACTCGTGCCTGCAAAATCAGCATACGTAGGACTTGCTGCTCCAGGAAATGAGGGATCTTGGCAAATGGACACTAAGGTAATAATACTTCACATAAATTAAACAGAACAACGTCAGTCTGATATATATACTAAGGTTTTTGATTTTCATGATAACATATTGATTGTTTTCTTAATATATATATCATCGTTAGGGCTATCAATTTTGGAACCAAACCGATGAAAATGGATACTTTACAATAAGAGGCGTTCGGGAAGGAACTTATAGTTTGAATTCGTGGGTTCCTGGAGTAATCGGTGATTATAAATATGACTTTGATATCATCATCTCACCAGGTTTGAAACTGAATTCTTATTTGAAGTTGAAAATGGCTTCTTGTAATAATTTGATTATGTCAAAAAACGGTCGTTAAAAATTTTTGACTCATGGTGCAGGAAGCCAATTTCAAGTTGGAGATATTGTGTATAGTCCTCCAAGAAATGGACCAACCTTATGGGAAATCGGGATCCCTGACCGGAAACCAACAGAATTTTATGTTCCTGATCCGGCACCAGAGTTTGCCAACAGTTTATCCATTCTTCCAACAGAAAAGTGAGCTCTCTAGTTACACAAGAAAATATATATCTCTTCTTAAGTATAACTGGTTGATTTTAATTTGATAATCATTTTTCACTTTACTCAGGCATAGACAATACGGATTATGGGATCGGTATACAGACTTATATCCTGATCAAGATCTTGTGTACAATGTTGGCACCAGTGACTACACAAAAGATTGGTTTTTCGCTCACGTCAATAGGTAGTTTTATAAGCACGCTATTTAATTTTGTTGGTCACTTTGTTCCTTTATTATAAGATGATCTTGTGAATTGGTTATAAATTTCAAATCTATATTTTGCAGGAGAGTAATTGGAGCAAATAATACAAGGAATTATGAGGCAACGACATGGCAAGTTTCATTTGATTTATCAAATGTCCTGATCACACAATCCTACACTCTTCGAATAGCACTAGCATCAGCCACCTTTGCCGAAATACAAGTATGGTTTACTTAGTATTACTAGTCTCTCGATGCCAATATATATATATATATATTACTAGTCTCTCTCTCTCTCTCTCTCATATAGGAATATACAAATATCTATCTAACATGGATTCATGTCTTGTTGCAGGTTCGAGTCAATAATCCATACACACAACGCCCTCATTTTAGTACGAGGCTGATAGGCAGGGATAATGCAATTGCAAGACATGGAAGCCATGGACTATACTCGTTATACAGCACAAACATACCGGGATCCAAACTTGTGAATGGAAGAAATACAATCTACCTGAGGCAAGCAAGAGGTAGGTATCCTTTCAGTGGAGTCATGTACGATTACCTTAGACTTGAAGGGCCACGACAAGCTGATCAATAGAGATTTCAGTTGCGTGCTCTGTATTTTTTCTCCTTTTCCCTCTTTCGGTGAGCTCAAACTCCAAATTACTTGGGAAGGAACACTCAGCAACAATTTTTTCATTGTTGGACATATCATTTGTAGTTTTTTTAGAATTACAATTCTACAATATGCAGAAATTAATTTCTATATATTGTTTGGAATACACACAGATATATTTTTCCCCGTTTATTATTTTTTCGATCATGAATTTTAATGTGTCACAAGACTGAGTAGTCAATAGCTTTATTTTAAGCTAAACGGCTTCTTGTATGGACATATACTTTTTCTATATTCCAAATACGTTCGTAACACAGATATAATTGACAACAAAATGTTTGCATAACTTATGGCACACAGTGCCAATATTGTTGTCCACAATATTACTTCAATTCTTACTTAGATGATTTGAATCTTTTAGTTTCTACAAAATCCAAGTCTCTGTTTTTCTTCTTTGATTGGTCACATATGACGAAGAAATAGTATTCATTACTTAGATAATTTTAGAAGTCAACGACAATGATTCCAAAGAAATTGATGGCTTTAAAAACTCTGAAATATTCTGTCACCCAATTAAAAAAAAAAAAAGCCTCAGAAAGATATTAAAGGAACATCTTTTTGTTTCATCATTGTTCGAGAGTTGAAAATAATCATCTTTCATTGACATGTCCAAATACTTATTGACATGTACGTGGAACAATTAAATACTTCCTCCTCCTCAAATATACCGTCTAAATTTTCTTTCTTTTCTTTTCTTTTTTTAAAAGATTTTCTCTAACATACAGTCTTATTTTCTAATTTGTTAATAAGCTTAATTTACATTATTTTATATCAATAATATACCTCTATTTGATACAGGAAAAGGTTTCAGTACTCCAGTCCAATTAAGATCCACATGTGATTTCAAGGGCTCCAACTTGTTATTTAATTTGGCCCCAAAACCCACGTATGTCTAGGAGTACCGAGTGTACGTCTGAAATACTAGAGCTTTCTCCATTTAATAATGCTACAATGACAATTTAATTATCTCAAATATCATTGAAAGTGATTTCATATGTCACAATACTGTAAAACTTATTTCAAGTGTTTCTATTCTTTTAAGATGTTATCTTAAGCACCATTTTACTTTGAAAATTATCTGGCTTATCATTCAACTTATCAAAATATTACTGATTTTCTATTTAACTTACTTAAATAGGCTATTTTCTTAATTGAAAACTTATCATTTCTTTGTATCATATCTTAATAATTGAAATTATAAATCCGTGCATCATATATATTAATAATTGAAACTATAAATCCGTGTTCTATATTTTTGCTTTATTAATTTTTAATTGAGTATTAATTGAGTGGCTAATAGGGTAAGTTTTTTAATAAAGTTCGATAACATATGAAGTAAGTTTTAAAGTATAGTGACGTATGAAACAACTTTTTGAAAAGTATGGCATTTGAAGTAAATTTGAAAGCTTAATGGCATATGATTTTACTTTTGAAAAATCCACTGACATTAGAGATAATTAACTCTTATTATAACTATCAATTTTAAATTCTGCTCATTAAATAAGGGTAATTTAGAAACACAGATTACAAGATGTATTTTTCCAATACCATTCCTCCATGTGGAAAAATAAAGTGAAACATATATTCGGGATGGAGAGAGTATAAGAAAAACTAAAATGACAAAAAAATTTCTTATGACAAAATCCAAGATGATATATAATAAATTTGTTTCAATATTCATGTCAAAATTTGAACAACAATGAGAACTCATATACTTATAGGTTCAGTCCTCTAAAACAGTTTCGTTCACCTTCCAATGTGCACATGTAAACACCGAAAAAACTCTGGTGATGTGCACATGTAAACACCGAAAAAACTCTGGTGATGTAGGAGTATTGAATTCAGTACTCTTGAAAAATTAAGAATCTACATGTGAATTTAAAGACCCCAATTTGTTATTTCATTTGGGCCCAGAATCCCACATGATAGTAAACATATACCCTCAAGTGAGTATATTATTAGTTGTGAGCACATTAATACCTACATTCTATTAGCTGGCTATTATTTTTGCTAATTAAAATGGGTTGCAGTGGTGTAAGCAAAATCCATTTCAAGTTTTAGTAGGTATTTACACATTTGTTTAGAGTAACTCGCCCTCTATTTTTTTTTTTAAATTTTATTATGAAATACCGGTTCTAATATTATTTTTGTTGATAAACTAAATAAAACTGGAAATAGCCAAAAAGTTGGGCAAAATTGCCTAAACCGGTCTGAATAATCTCGCGGACCTCTAGAAAATATTTGACAAATAGACGGTGGTGGCTGAATATTTATAATTTTTTCTTCATTAATTTGTTTCAACTTATTATTATACATTTATAAAACATGATTCACGAAATTCATATTTGAACAAGGAATGCGCGTAGAAAAGGAAATTCCTATAATTATTCTTAAGTATATCTTTACAACCTAAATACGTACCTAATACAACATTTCTAAGTCAAAGTCATGAGAGTTTAGGTACGACTTTGTTCATTAGTCAAGGGCTTAGACCACATTTCTAGTTGATAATGATCAAGTTAAGACTAATTGTACTATATATAATAATTAATTATTAATATATTTGAGTTTCAATAGGTACAAATGAGTATTAGAATTTAAAGTGATTCGGCAAAATATGCCATATAAGCAAAATTAAATATATTTTAAAAATTATATATAGACATATATAATACGAGCAAATGCAACTTCTAATACCTTGACGTGGGTGGAAAAATAAGTAAATAACATGTTATTATTTAGAACTTTGCCTAGACTTAGAAATATTTGTTTGCATGTTTTTTGAAGTAAGGAATGCATTTTCCAAGTTAGGTCTATGCGTGGAATATTTATAACGTTGTTTACGATCAAGGAAAAGTCAACAAACTTTACATAGGAAGTATATATATTTGCACAAAATTAAAATTCAACCTTTAATGTCAGTTAAAAGTAATAAAAGTACTACCATTGATTTAAAAATTCACGAGATACGTTAATCTCAACAAATTTACTCATAATAATAAATTAATGAAAATTCAAACGTAGAATTTCAGTAGTTTGATCAATGCGTCTTGCAAAGACCCATCCTTTTTTTTATTTTTTATTTTTTTTGTACATAGGTGGGACGGGGGAGGGCGATTGTGGGGATTTGAACTTAGGTAATCCCAATAAGGGGTTAGGCCCTTAACTACGTGAGCTAACCCTTTGATCCCTTGTAAAGACACCCTCTTATTTATATGTTCAATCTAAATTACTATTCCATCATTGTGATCCTCAACTTGTATTCAAGGGGCAAAAAAAATTCACAAGTTTTTATATTAATGCTACCTCCGTCCCAAAAAGATGGTCATATTTCTTTTTTCATATATATAGATTAAGAAAACTTAATTTAATAGTATTGAAAAAGTAAATTTTATCATCATTTCTTTATTATACCATTTCACTTATTAATTATTAGATCGGAAGAGCACACTTTTTATAACTATAGCCTTATAAAAAAATTAATATTTCACCTACTTTTTAAAAAGAAAACTAGATTATATTTTAAAACGAATGAAAAAGAAAAACTGGAGTTAACTGGCACTATCTAGCCAAACATTTTAGATTACTATGCTTCTCGTCAATGCCCTTTCAACTTGAAAATTTTAACCTCAAGTTTTACATTTTGGGGGTAATCTATTGTTTTAACTAAAAAAAGACTAATGCCTTCTGATTTTTTTAACTAAAACAAAAGGTAACAAATAAATAAATTGAACGGCCGAGTCAGCCCCATCCCCCTTTTGGGTGTTTTTTTTTTTTTTTTGGTGGGGGGAGGGGTGGGCCGCAAATAATGTGAGCGTTTCTGCTACCTATAATTTTGTTTACTAATTTTTAATTTAACTGGAATTTGATATTTTGATGGGAGTATGTCTTTTTTATTTTACACTTTAAAAATGAGAGATTGTACCAAAAAAGTTTAAAAAAAAATACTTTTAAATCGAAAAGATAAAAGATTATGACTAAAGGGAATTATCCTGGTGGTAAAAGTACTCCTTTACTCATATATTAGCGCTGAATTTGAGTTATCATATCCCTCTCTACCATCCCCAATTCATACTTGAAAAAAGCTCTGTTCTAAAAAGTTCGCTTAGGCCATGTTTAGGCGGCACTTAGGCTTGAAGCTTGAGCTCCACACTTCCTCACGTTTTCTGTTTTATCACGCATTGGTTACGCTTTTATCGCGCATTGTTACACTTAGGCGCGCTTAAGCTCAACGCTTGGCCTTGACGCTTTTCCACGCCTCATGCTTTGTAGAACACTGAAAAAAAGTAATATAATTATAAGATTGAAAACTAATACACAACAGCGCCCACCATATATCTGGATTTTGGCGGCATAATCCTACTGCCCATACACATGGCAGGAGATTATTGGACAATTCACATGGGACAACCCATATGTGAGTTGTCCAATAATTTCCGGTCACATGCGCGTCTAGTGGGATAATTCTTATCAGATACGTATGGCGGAGAATCATTGTCACATCTTCCTTTAAATTTAAAAATAAAATAAAATAAAGGAAAGAAAGAAAGGGGAAAACACACCCACAAAACAGCTAATTAATTAATTTTGAATAAAGCTTGTTAGCCGTTAATATTTATAATGCTTTACTCAAACTAAACACATTTCCAAAAGTTTCTAGATAGTTTGACGTAAAGTCAAAAAAATGGACTTAACTGCGGTAAGTTTCCAAAGTTCAGATTAAAAAAGTGAATGTAACCCCAAGTTTCCAAATTTTAGTTATCCCATTATTAGTGCAGATTAAACTTCAACTCCAGTCTAACTAGGATTAGTTTTGTTCACCTCCCGTCAATGACTAATATACATTTTATTGGTATTAATATTAGGAGGATTTACAACACAAACTCTACGGTCTACCTCTATATATCTTCCAGTTAATGACTAATATATACATTTTATTAGTATTAATATATTATTATTATATATTAGGATTTATTTACAACACAAAATCTTCCTTTATATATCTTCCTGATAATTAATGACTAATATACATTTTATTATTAGTATTAATTGATATACTAGGATTCACAACACAAAATGTCAAAATCTACCTCTATATATAAGACATCTTTCGTGCTTCTTTATGTACAAAACATCAACTGCTCCATTCCTTTTCACTTAAGAAATTACTCGAAACATAATTCTCATTAACAACTTCTTATTCTTCTTCTTCTTCTTCAATATAAGGTACGTAAGTTCTCGTTTGAATGTTACTCCTTTGCATGATGAGCTCTTATGAGTATTCATTTTTATTCAATTTCTTTTATAATTTATGACACGTCCGATGTTTTTTTAGCCGGTTCTTTTTCTGCTGAAAGTATACATACATGGAGATGGCACAAAAGGTGTTCGTCTTGGCTTTTCTTGCAACCGTCTTTTCCATGTTCTTGAATGTTGGTTCTGCTGCAGATAAAAGGTTTGTTCCATCGTTACCGTTTCTTCATTTTATTACAGCCGTTCCTTCTTCATCTACTCATGCATGTAAAGTTATTCAATTTGAACAGTGTTTCTTGAATCTTGAAACATTTTGTACTGAAAATGATATATCGTCAGACGTCTGGCTGTATTATGCTGCTATAAGCTTATGTGGCTTCGCAAATGCGTATCGTTTGGCATGCCACATATGCATTTGGCGGCAATGTCTGACAGTAAATCATTACTCAAGAAATATGTACGAGTTCAATAATTCTCATAATATAGAGACATAATGGATTAGCATTAATTCTTAGGCAGGTGAATAGTAGGCATCCAAACAACAGTTCACAACACTTTTTCTTGCCTGCAGTTTGGATATGTTGCCAACTCCACCAAGAAGTCAAAATATGCCTTATTATATCTACAAAAATACATGAAATACACAAGGCAAAAGCCCTGTTGCGTGCTGAATATTATAGTTTTTTCTGTAGACTGTGTGGAAATTAGAACCGAAACTTTGATTTTTTGCACCATTCTCTAGACTATGTAATAAAAGTAATAATTCAAGAAATCAACAGATACTGCAATTCTTTAATTCTTGATGAGTTCATATCTATCAGACTCTGGAAGTCTGGATGCAAATTGCTTTGGTTTTCTTGTAAAAGTTTTCAAACTACTGACTACTTTAAAAGTAATTATTATTGAATTTGCAGGTGGATTCCACATAATGCTGATCAACAACAAATGTCATCTAATTCTCCTGTCAATCTTTTTCAAAGGAAAAATCACGTAGGCCTAAATTACTAAAATGTTTGGTATATTGGAATAGACAGTCATGATACTCTGAACGTGCTATATTCTTTTTTCATTTTGGCAGGTGATGTTGGACAACGGCATTGTTCGTCTAACGTTATTGTCACCAAGTGGTTTGATTGCTGGGATCCAATACAAAGGAATCCAAAATGTCCTTAACTATGATTTAAGAGAAAACAGGAGGGGGTAAGTTGTTATTATTTCAAAGGTAATAAAACAGAACAAATATTTTCTTGCCTAATTTTACTAACAGTAACTCATGCTTTTGGTTGTTTATTAGGTATTGGGACATTGTATGGAGTATGCCACCCAAGCTCAAAACTTTCTTCAACCAGTTAGTTCAATAAATAAAAATTTACTCACTTGTTGTATATTATTCGACTAGAATTTCAAATAAAATTACTTCTTGTGCTCATGTGTTCCCTTATATAAAAATTGTGTAGGCTTGAAGGGAAAAGATTCAGAGTTATAGCAGAAACAGAGGATATGATAGAAATTTCATTCATTTCATTGTGGAATTCCTCCATTAGTAACCCTTATCCATTGAACATTGATATAAGGTGCATTTTTAATAATAATAATAATAATATATCATAATATTATTATTAAGTATATCATCATTTATATTCAAGACCTTGATAGAGTTTGTCTAACTAATTATACAACTCTTTACAGATATATAATGTTGCGTGGTAGCTCCGGCTTCTACTCATATGGAATAATGGAACATGAGGAAGGATGGCCTGATTTAAACATCGACGAAGCAAGGATTGCATTCAAACTTGATGACCGAACGTAAGATTCGGGAATTAGTAGCTTTATATGTGCTCAAAATTTGGTGAGGTGAACTCTCCTACTGTTTTAACCAACTTGTATATTTTATCCATAGGTTCCAATACATGGTTGTATCAGATGATATACAAAGAATCATGCCGACAGTTCGAGATCGTAATCAAGGTCAAACTCTTGACTACAAAGAAGCTGTTTTGCTCACAAATCCTAGAAATCCATCCCTCAGAGGCCAGGTGGATGACAAGTATCAATATTCATATGATAACAAGGATAGCTTTGTGCATGGGTGGATTAGCACTCAACGAGATGTTGGATTCTGGGTAATAACACCAAGCTATGAATTTCGTTCTGGTGGCCCAGTGAAAAATGAACTTACATCTCATGCTGGCCCTACATCTTTAGCTGTAAGTAGATCTTTAAACTAACAAAAAGACAACTGTCTTGTTAAAATTCTTGACAACTCGAAGGTATGTTATTTTCTTACCCACCTATAGGTTTTTTTCAGTGCCCATTATGCTGGTCCAGATTTTAGAGTTAGATTGCAAAATGGAGAAGCATGGAAAAAGGTCTTTGGCCCAGTTTTTATATACCTAAACTCAGATTCAGGGAGTAAGCCAAGTAGAAGATGGGCAGATGCTAAACAGGAAATGCAGAAAGAAACCCGAAAATGGCCATATGATTTTCCAAGTTCAGAAGACTTTCCCCATGCCAATGATCGTGGTACCATTACCGGTCGATTACTAGTCCATGACCGGTATCTCAGTCAAGAACTTATCCCTGCCAAATCAGCATATGTTGGATTGGCTCCACCAGGAGATGTTGGATCTTGGCAAATGGACACTAAGGTAACACTTTGATGTAAAAAAAACTTCTTAGAACTTCTCCAAATAACATCTGACAACATTTTGATTTTGACAAGCTCAATGTAGTGATTATTTTCTTGATATTATCATTAGGGCTACCAATTCTGGACAGAAACTGATGAAAAAGGGTACTTCACAATAAGAGGCGTCCGAGGAGGAACTTATAGCTTGAATGCTTGGGTACCTGGAGTGATCGGTGACTACAAATATAATGTCAACATCGTCGTGTCAGGTTAAAATTAATCTTATTGCCTATTGAATTTTATTATCTTTGCAAGTTGAACAAGTTTTCTGACATGTAATTTATGTCAAGAAAAGAAATGGTCCTAAAAAATTATGAATTCTAATGCAGGAAGTACTGAAATTCCACTTGGTGATCTTGTATATAGTCCTCCCAGAAATGGTCCTACATTATGGGAAATCGGGATCCCCGACCGGACTCCTGCTGAGTTTTACGTTCCCGATCCAGCCTCAAAGTTTGCTAACAGTTTAACCGAGAACCCAACAGAAAAGTGAGCTTACTAGCAGTCAAAATAGATCGTTCTTGAGCTTATTGATTGTTTTCTAATAACCATTTCTGTCACCTTTAGGCATCGACAGTATGGACTATGGGATCGATATACAGATTTGTATCCCAATCAAGATCTAGTATATGATGTTGGCACCAGTAATTACACAAAAGATTGGTTCTATGCTCAAGTCAACAGGTAGTTGTATAAGAAAATCTTGTAAATTTGTTTGGCCATTTTTTTGTTCCTTTATAGGATAATTTTGTAAATTGATTCCAAGCCTTAACTGTGTATTTTCCAGGAGAACAAACGAAGCATTTATAAAGAAGTACGAAGCAACCACATGGCAAGTTACGTTTAATTTATCACGTGTCTTGAGGAAACAATCTTATACGCTTCGTATAGCACTAGCCTCAGCAAACCTTGCTGAAATACAAGTATGATTTACCAAAACGTGTACCTTTTGTTTCTTTTTATGCAAATAGAGATGAATGTATCTACTTAACATTGATATCATGTCTTGTTATCTATAGGTCCGAGTCAATAATCCAAACGAGCAGCGCCCTCAATTTACTACGGGTCTGATAGGAAGGGATAATGCAATTGCAAGACATGGAAGTCATGGATTATACTTGTTATACAGCGTCAACATACCCGGATATAAGCTCGTGAATGGAAGAAATACAATCTATCTAAGGCAATCAAGAGGTGGGTTTCCTTTCAATGGTGTCATGTACGATTATCTTCGACTCGAAGGGCCAGCACCAGTCAATTAGTTGATTGCATAAATCTTATAGTTTACATGCTCTGTACATTGTTTTCTTGGTAGTGCCTAGCAAATCAGATGAAAATCATATATATATATATATATATATTAGCTCCCAAAGTCCAAAGTAATTAGGAAGGAGGAGCAATTGTAATTGTACACAGATTTTTCATGCCATGATATGTTATTTGTTGATTTAAAATTACACTTGAAAATACGCAGAAATTAAATTTTTACCTTCCGTACCGTGTTCTATTTCTTGTGAGTGATAATTGTTACCTTTGCAAATTAGTGGTGAGCTCATTCAGGAAGAAACATCTGTCTTCTTTTTTCGGATGACGGATTGTAATTTGTAGGGGTGATGTTTTAATTAGGGAGTTTGTGTAAGGAATTGAGATTCATCATAACAAGTTAACTTGTTAGGTGGAGAAGTTCAATTCCTTATAAGCTCATCTTTTAATGTAGATTCGTTCACACCTTTTTTATAACAGTCCCCCCTAAGAAGGTAGGACCACATCAATTTTGCCTAGTTCAATTGACAGTTCATACATTAATTTCCCTCAAGCTCTACCTAAGGCCAAAAACATGTCCCCTTCAACCAATAGTTCATCAATCTCTCTTCATTTTTCTGAAGGCTCAAATCATTCACTCTGTCTGTCACCAATTTACATGGACACAATCACCTTTTACCAAGACCCAAATCTTCCACGGCGTCTAGTTAGGCACAACCACCTTGAGAGACATTCATGGATATTTTGAAAACTATCACGATTCAACGTTCTGACCCACCTCTTTCCTTTGCCTGCATTCAGGATCTCTCGTGTGCATCCACATGGTTAGGCCTAGGGCGTGACTCTGATCCACTTGTAAGGAATTGAGGCTCCATCCTAAAAGGTTAGCACAATTCCTTATAAACATGTCTTCTGGTTCATGTTCAACTAATGTGAGATCCATTCGCACCTTTTTTTTTTTAATCGTTTGTAATATATCAAGGGGAAACATTACATGAAACGATTCTCTTTTAAGAGTTTCAGTGCATCATATTAACCCATTACTTTCTATACATTTTTTGATTCTCTACATTTTTTACGAAAGTTTTTGATCTTAGATGTGTTTATTCAATCTTCTTGAGTTAAATATCTTCTATGATGCAATTTATTATTCAGCCATCTTCATTAAGCATTTCCTTTTGCAGGTTCTTTACTAACCTTGAAGAGTGTTTTGTGTTCTTGCTGTTAAAAGGATTTGGATGATGGGTTGTTTTTCAGCGGTAGAGGTAGCAACAGGGGCACAATATTGAAATAGCAGGCTTAATTGAGCTCGGTGTACCTTAACAAGTATGTTTGATTCTCATTTTCATTTTCATATAATTATAATTTCACCTTGACAACTATTCAACTGCAAGCACTCATTTCAAACACTTTTTAAATCATCACCACACATTTCACCTCCTTATAGTTTTCTCATTGTAATTCACAACCATAATAAGAATAACATTACAATAAAATATATGGTCCATTAAAATTGCTAAAGATATATTGATTACTAAAAATTGCTTGATTTAATGACAATGAGGCTTTAGTATGTTTGATTAGGGCCAGGGACTAAGGTTGATACTTGATACCATGGAAGATCCGAGATTTGATTCCCTTATATTTCTACTATTTATTATTCTTCGTATTTCCTTGTACAAGGTTTTTGTATTGTTGATCTTTTTGCGTTCTATTTTAGTAGGACATATATCTACGCGCTCTTGTAACTACTTCAATGCACTTTGTACTTAAAAAAAAAAAACAATTTGCTCGATTTACTGTATGCAAAAAGAAAAAAAAGAAGAAGAGAAAAGTATAGAGAGAGAGAGAGAGAGAGAGAGAGAGAGAGAGAGAGAGATTGCTTGATTAATGGAAGGATGATGCTACTTTACACTTTGCCGTCATACATAATCTACTTTACACTTTGCCGTCATACATAATCATACAACACAAATTGCTTGAAGGACAATCGTTGACATCACATTTCCATTTTCACTCCCTACTACTTTTTCTTTCTTTTTCCCCTTTTTGTTATGAAATTGACGCTACATAAAGGTTGAAAAATATGTAAATACAGGCGCCAAGATCGGAAGAGCACACGTCTGAACTCTAATACGAGTTCACAAGAAATATGTAACTATAAAAGACTATCCACGTTAAATGTATATATGCGTCAAAGGTTAAAAGTACGAGTTGCGGTTATACTTTTCTAAGTTTCACTAATGACCCGATCTCTATAGATTAAGTCAATCAAGTCCTAAATAATACGTATAACATTTTGAATTATTTCAATTTGATCCTAAAAGATTAGTTTCGTTGGAAAAATTAGAAAGGTCAATTGGTGCAAATTATATTCGAAAATAAATAGCAAACTTACTGAAACCGAGTAGAAGAATAATGCAAAAAGTAGAATGAAAAACGCCGAGGTTAGAGTTTGACTCTATATCTTTAAGACGTTTTTGTCCCGCCTAGGTGCTTACGGTTGACGCGTAATCGTCTCTCAATATACAATGGCGAAAGACTTGCGGTAGAAGTACTTCAAACCACAAGAAACGGCGAACCAAAAAATGTCATGAACTCTCTTTATGAATTTTTGAAAAGAAAGAGTTGAATGTAAAAAATTTAATGAAAAATGCACAAGCGTGGGGACTATATATAACATGTCAATAGGTGCCAATGAATAGACACAATAAGTGCCAAGTGGTACCAACAATTGGAAATTTCCGTGAGATCACTAAATTTCCCTTCAAATGGTATCTTTTGTACCTATTAGGAAGTTATTTAACTAATCTCAAAGCACCCATTTGGATAGTTAATCAAATAATCCCAAAATTCATCAATTAACCTAGGATAATAACTAATTAACTTTCTTAATTAGTCAAACTTAGATCCTAGGTGCAAACTTAATTAAATAGGTCCTTTAACATATTGTTTCTCAACCTAAGATACAAAATACTTTCTCATTATTCAAATTATATAGTTTCAAGGTGTCACCTTTAGCCATAATTTCTCATTCACTCGGAAATAGTTCAACAAGACCAAATGTGCTATAAACACGTTCGATTTAAATATTTCTCGTACACAACAGGTGCCAAGACCACAAATATCTGGTCAAAATACACTACTATTTCCAATAAGTTTTGAATTGAGTTCCTTTTTTCTTGTCAAATTAAAAATCATAAATATGATAACTTTATTTTATACATACATATATATATATATATATTAAATTAATTAAGTCTGATCAATTTTTTTCTTCAATTTTTGGTCTGTTTGATTTTATAAGTTAGCAGTAGCCAGTATTGGTTTTGAAATCAATAGCATTTTAGTTAGATATCAAACCTTTGATCAATGGTTTAATTCCCCTCACCTACAATCCCTTTATAATATTAAAAAAATATTGCTCATTTATCACCTTTCAATGTTATAAATCTAAATAATTATAGTATGCAAAATACCAAGTCCCGTTATGTGACCATCTGGAAGGTACCTTATGACGTCATTTGCTAAAATGGATGATAGCCCTGCTGGCCCATGTACATAGGCTTATTTAGAAATTGAAGGAACAGATGGTGCCAGCCACCTGGTGTGTGAAAATTTTCACAAAATATAGGTTCCAAACTCTGAAAAAAAATGGCAAAGCCTTTACGCAACATATATTATTTTTGAATGTTTGTTCCTACTTAAGTATTTAGGTTATTTGGAGTACAATGTGGTGCATCTTTAACTATAACTTATTTTAGTGTAGGATATTAAATTAACTGACCATTGACATTGATCTCAATTAACATACAAAATGTAATGTCAACATTCCTTTCCCAAAAAAAAAAAAAATTATATATTAATGTCAACATTATTAATTATTAAGAAGTCAAATATATCAAGGTCAAATAACTTAAAAGCATAAAATGTTGACAAAAAAACGTGCAGATAATTACAGTCAAATCACATATAGTGCCTAGTACTTCTGATGTTGCCACTCTGATCATGTTACCTTATGACGTCATGCGTTGGCTCTACTTTCTAAGTAAACCAGGAAAAAAGACTCCCTATTGATAGATGTAGTTGTTAAGCGTGCGCGTCCGTCTCCACATCGATAGATTGTACTATAAGGAAGAAAAATTGTTAATTGTTTTGGATACAAGATGCTCATGTCTTGAGAAAGGGTAATTTACACCTAATATCTTCAACCTCTCAAGTATTAATAGATCACGTCTTTAACTTTTATATTTTCTTCCTGTGGGTCTCCAACCTTTTAAAAATCTCCATCTAAGTCTTTGATAACTGAATATGTCAATTTCCTCCGTTATATTAAGAGTATTTTTGATAAACTATAAAGATCGGAAGAGATTTTAATTAAAAAGAAACGATAAAGAAAAAATGGGGGTTGAGGGACTCCTTCCTTTTTACCTCCATTTTAGCTGGCTTTTGGGTTGGGTTGGGTTGGGTTGGAGACTCCCCCAGCTTTTGGCAGCCAAAAGGTGGGGGAGTTTCTCCCCTGAGCAGTTGCCATTTCGGTAGCACAGGAGGGGGAAGACCCCTCTAACCCAAAAGGGCAGTCGGCAGCCAAAAAGGGGAGTCCCCCTCCCCTCATTTTTTTCAAAATTAAAATATTTGTTTTTTTTATATTTTATCAAAAACACCTCTAACTTAACGTATGGAGGAAATTGAAGGATTCCGTTGTTAGGGATTTAGATAGGGATTTCTTAAAAGGCTGAGAGACCCACATGAGGAAAAAAATTGAGGACGTGATCTATTAATATTTGAAATGTTGGAGACGTTAAGTGTAAATTACCCTTTGAGAAAAGGAGTAACCACTATAGCTATCAAAATACCGCCCCGAGCGAAATACGAGTTACCAGTGAGAAATTCTCTCTACATATATTATATATCAAAAGCTAATTATATTCACACCACAAATATTGTTCGATACACCACATTAGAATTATTTTCAATGCCTCGTTATTTACTTTTTATTGTAAGTGCATCATTAACCTTTTTTCCCTTTAATTTTTTAGTTGATCTTCCACTATTTGCAAATTTTGTCTATATAGATATTTTTTGTCTAAACATTTTTTTATTTAGACATCAAATTACTTAATTATCCAAATTAATTTTAAATAACTAAATATATATATATATATACCGAATAACACATATTCTATGAAGTCTATTGGACACCATGTATGGTGTCCAAAGGATTATGTGGCAGGATCTCATTGAACATATTAGGAAATGTGTCCCCTCAATGTGTCCGATAAGATCCTGTCACATAATCTTTTATGGTATCCAATGAACTCCATAGAAAAATCGTAACGAATAAAAAGTATGAATTTTGTTTTTTATTTCAAATCATGATATATCATAGTTTAGATATAATCTATTATTTACATAAACAGTAAATTGTAAAAATTTAATTATAGAAAATGATACAAAATACGCTCTTCCGATCTCTTAATTCTTGTCATAAACAAAGTTATAGACCTCTTTATGCAACATATGGTGCTTATAGCTTTTTTTATTTATAATAGGAATATAATTAGCCTATATATTATTAGTAAAATGTTAAAGTGATGCCCGCATTAAATTAAAAACCCGGCTCTCTCGTATTGCCATTAAAATTTAAAAATAGATCTTCGATTGGACCGCCGCAAGAAAGTAACATTCCAGTTATTATGGAATAATCTAAATATTCATAAGACCTTTCAGTTTAGTTAGTTTTCCAATTCGTCAATTGTCGGAGTTATTTACAACCAAATCAAACTGG
>CAVNYN010272189.1:0-29787 GCA_963692815.1 Nyctanthes arbor-tristis | reverse complement strand
GTTTTGACAGAGCAACACATAACAGCATCATTGTGATGCCACAACTGTTTTAAAATAGTATCACCTGCATCTGAATCAATCTGAAGGAGTTCTCCCCCCGTATGAATCCTGAAAAGTAATGAGCATCAGAATTAAGTACCACAAGCAACTGTCTACCATGAAAGATGGAGTGCTTAAGTTGAAGAGTTCAATCGTAAAACAGAAAACATTTTAGTCTGGACAATCTCTCACATCGAGATCAGTACAACAGCAGACTGTCAAAATAAGATCTGCATTTTTCTGTTTATATTTTTCTATTTTTATCATAAATATGAATGGATTATTATATATAAAGTTATACCTATAGCTCCTGCAAATCCATCGTGCCAATGTAACAGCCTCTGGTGAACCAGGAAGCATCTTGGGTACCATATGGGAGCTGAGTCGAGATGGAGAAATTGCCATAGAAACTCTCTGGACAGAGCTCACTATACTACGCACGTATCTACGGGCCATAGCAGCTACTCCATCTCGATAGTGATTTTCGAAAGTGAACTGGAATGCAATGGTTAAAACAGATCTAAGATTCTGATTAGAGGAGTCAACTTCACCAGCTGTTCGAGCACAACCAGGTCCCACCTCAAGGGTAGATGCTAAATCCAATGTCCGAGTTGCTCCAGCCCCATCCTGCATTATAGAGATACGTTAAATATACAGTCAGGAAAAAAAAATACTATGGTTATGCAATGAGATTTGCAATCTGCAAGGTAAAGGTCACCAAACTGATTTAGCATCCAGTGGTATGACTCGGAAACCGGATGGCAGCAAAGGAGCGTCATCACCAAATGATTCATCAATTGGCGCAAAAACAAGCTGAGCACACGCACCACAAGTTGATTCATCAACCCCACTGCATAGCTGCCATCGTTAAAAGATGGAAAATCAATATCATAAATTTACAGACAAAGATCAGTGTCTTCATATATTTAGAGCAACTCACAAAAATGTCATGTATAATTAAATTAGTGATCAAACCTGTAACAAGTACATGTCCCTTGACAAAGCTATGTCTTCTGGCGAGAATGCATGACCCTCTAAACGAACAACCTCCAAGAACTATATTTCAAGCAAAAATCTCATTAATAAAACCAGTGATATGATGAGTCAAATTCAATATTAGATGTCAATGTACAAAAGGGCAGAGAAGTACAAATGGGTACCTCTTCATGCTCCACGGTTTGGGCAAGCGGTAAAATGACTTGACCACCAGGAAACCCATTAAGCCTTGCACAAGGGACTGCATAAGGACTAGCTTTAAGAGATGCAGCAGAATAAGCATCAACCTCATAGTCGGCCCACTCAGAACGGTGCTCCCTCAAGAAACGGACAAGCAAAGCAGGGGGCACATTCTAAAAAATAAAATTATCATTAAGTACCTGATAAATGATAATATTTGCCAACATGCTTCAGCAGCCAAGTGTCAGATAAAGGTTGAAACAGCCAACTTATAGGCCCCTCAAGAAATTGTACATTGGCGGAAACAAACCTGAAGAAGCATTGATGCTCTGGCACAAAGTATGCCACCAAAAGTAGGGAGGATGGAGAGACTGTTATGCTGAGAGCCAAGAAATTTGCCAGGAGATGAGATTTATGGCAATTGTTACATCTTCTACTCCATCACCATCCATGATCGACCAACCATCATCAACAAATCCATTAACAGCATCATTAAATCCCCTGATATGTGGTTACAAATTTGGTAAGAACAAGATCAAACAGGAACTTAATGCATGGGGAGGGTTCATTTCGAATAAACTTGTTCCATTGTTTTCTATTTCAGTTAATGAGATCCACAATGGAGAACTTTCTCACCTGCACAGTCTTTGACTCAATGCCCTCAAAACTGCAGGTTGGCGACCACCACTGCACTGAATTTCTCCACTGGTTTCTTGTGCAATCTGTCTTATATGTCGCAAAGCCTAAATGTAAAGCAGGGAATGCAGTAAGCAGCCAAGCAGGCAGAAAGCAATGTAAATGAGATACAATGCTATGCCAAAACAAAAATTCTTACAGCCATAGTCATCTTCTGGGCAAGGATTTTGGAAGATTCATAAAGTGGCCTTAGGATTTCAGGAACACTCCAAGGCTGTATGTAAATTAGGAGATAGATTAGGAGATAGGAATATTAGATTAAAGGGGAAAAAATGTACCACTTGATTTATTTCTCACATCAAAGTCAATGTGATCAACAATGTGAATGATTGAGCCACCACCCTCACAAGGACGTATCAGGTAGCCACTAGGTAGCATTTCAGCTCTTGCAAAGCATGAAGAGTTAGGCCCAGTTGGGGCACCACTGGAAGATGTCAAAGACCTCTCACATATCTGCAAATTATTATTTGACTTTTTAGAGAATAATTCATAGTGATGTTTCAATAAAATCTTTGATAAATTTAGCTATAGCACTGCTTTTAGAGAGTAATTCGTAACTCTTGCTTTTGTATATTTACATGGATAGCTTTCAGTTTTGTCAAATACAATTTAAGCAGTAGTTTTTATGGCATTGTGCTCACCACAAGACTTCCATTTTCCAAGCTTGTAGTATACCTCAATGTCCAAAAGTCACGAGCCGAAGCCAATATCGTTGGTGCATAAGTCTAACGGAAAAAAAATACACATTCATATATATACGCACTCTGTTAGAAGCTAATTCTAAGGTCAATCACAGAATTTTATGCAAAGACAAAAACCTGCATATATATGAGCTCTATAGTTCCTCCATTTCCTGTAGGAATTACACTCACTACATCTAGGCAACGGCAGTCGCGAAACCAAGAAAGACGATCTTTTAAAATCTCAGCAACCTGCATAAAATGTTTTAGAAGCTAGAGAAAATGAAAAGGATAGGGCACAAAGCTTGACATTCAATAGCAGAATGGACAATGTTACCTTACTCGGCTCGAGACTCACAAGACCACAGGCTCGTGCTGCTACGCCACTACAGTTGCGTGAAACAGCAACAATGCCAATAGAATCCGGACCAGGCTAGAAGAAAATAAAGGGTTTCAGTTGAAGACTCAAAAAGTTAATCTGATAAACAACTGAAAAGAAAACCGGAATCACAGCAAGGAATTTAACCATATACCTTCATCCCTATCATTTGGACCCAGTTGACAGCAGTTCCAGTAGCCTTCCCAAGGAACTCTGCCAGGGTCTCCTCAGCTATAGCAAGAAGACTGAGATACCAAAAAAAGGGAAGATTCTGTTAGTGTTCACACCAAAAAAGCTAAAATACGAATAATTTGCACTTAGATTGGTTAAGGCATCATCGTCAATTACCCAGCTGGGCTATTAGCATCCCTTTCTGGATGCTGAGGTGTTGGGTTTTTCTGTTGCTGCTGACCACTCATGACAACAGACTCACAGCTGGTATCAGTGGTCGTTGCGCTTACCTATTAAAAACTGTAAAGTGAGATCCATTGCAAAATAAACCAAAAAAATTAAAGGACCAAGATTAGGTAGCCCCAAACAGCGTGACGCATTATTCAAGAAAAACAAAAGGAGAAAATTATGCATTATCAGAGGATATCTGGAAACATATAGCTTCAACCAGAATTCCTGGCTGGCCGGCTGGCTGGCTGGCTAAGAAAAGTACTCACTGCGTTCAACTGTTGGCGCATGTAACCATTTTCGTAAACCAACTGCGAGACCTGCTTCTGAAGGCGGTCATTCTCTTCCATCAACAACTTGTTCATGGCGCTCAGTTTCCTGTTAACAGTCTGGAGACGAGATGCTTCTTTCCTCTGCTTTTCACGGCATCTATAAATAAAAATTTTGGAAGTATGGGTGGTCAATTAAATTGACTCAGAGGGCTTCCAAAGAAAACCTCATCAAACTGCATTTATTGACAACGTTTTATGCAAACTTTGGCTTTCTTGAAATACAAATATGTTAAGGAAAAGTAACTTAGATCAAGAACGGATAGCATCTACAGATGTAATTCTAGACCAAAAAATATTTTAACAATCTAATCGAAAACTGAAATTTCTGCAAATAGCCAATTCCAGGACAAAATGGCAGATTCAAGACAAAACTGAAAAACTCCTTTTTTCTTTAAAATTATAAAAGTTACAAAAGCTAAGAGTCCTTATGAAAAAGAAATCTTTTCTCTCTAAAGAACAAAAGAAAGCAAGTTGTTTTTGAATCTGAATCCAAAAATTTTAAATGAAAAAGAATTTGATAAAATCACATTGCCAAGAAAAACATCAAAATAGACAAGTGACCTTCGCTTAACTTCATTTAGACCAAAATAATCAAATACCTGCGGTTTTGAAACCAGACTTTTATCTGCTTAGGTTCAATGTTAGCAAGAATTGGACACTCCCTAATGAGCTGTTGCCTTCTTAAAGAACTGGGTTTTGGGCATTCGGCATAGACTCTTTCCAGGGCTTCCACTTGCTCCGGTGTGTACCTCACATACTTGCTAGCATCCATTTGCTGCTTACCGTTACTTCCACAGCTATTGCTCTCTCGGTGCATCAAAAGTGCCATTCAAATGAAGAAGAAAACCCCCCAAAAACCTTGTGTATAATAGTGTTCGATAGAAGGTTGTTTTTGGTAGTTGCATGAACAGGCAGGCTCTCTTCTCACAGAGAGCCTTCTCTTTCACTCATCAAGATTGTGCCTTTCCCCCTCTGCTTTGACCAAAATGAAGAATAGGTGATATGGCGACCACAATTTCAAGATTTTAGAAGAAAATGAAACTTTGAATGAAGAGGCGGATGTGTGAGAGAGAGAGAGAGAGAGAGAGAGAGAGAGAGAGAGAGATTAAACTAAGATATGCATTACTCTTCACCATATAGAAGCCCGGTTATAATAATATGTAAAAGCAAAATGGATGCTACAGTGGAGGCATTATCAAGCCCTGTATTCATAAACATGTTTATCTATAAATAGTCGTGTGTACATTAATTGTGAACATAAAAAACTGCTAATAGTTGGAGGATAATAATAGATAAAAAAAAATGACATATTGAAAATGTTGAAAAAGATTGAAGAGAGTAAATGGAACACAGAAGGTATGTCTTTATTAAAATCAGACTGCCATTGACCTTTTTTTAGCAAAAAGGATGTGTAGCCGTTGAGCTGCTGGCTTTCCTCGGTTGGGGAAAAGAATTGAAAGTGTATAAAACATCCCTTTCTCATGATGATGCATGGGGTTTGGTGGGTGGGTATGGATGTGTGAGGCTTGGATCCATGAATGTGTGCACCTAGCCATATATATTCACATAATCACTTCACATACATACTTTTGCCGTTTTGATCTAGAGACAGATCGATATCTCCATCCCTATGTCCCATATGAACCTATATGCTAGGTCGTGTCTATGTCAGTATTTTCATGAGAGAGATAATCCTCTTTGTATCAAAAATGTACATACATGTAAGTTAAGCTCGAATTCATAATCAGTGAGTGCATAAAGCATACAGTATTCAAATGAGGGTTGCCTGTGTGTTTCAATTTTGATTTCATTTTCAATGTTAGGTATTTACAATATTTGGGATTGTGGTCAAATTCATAATTAAAATAATAAGTCCTTTTGTGACTGTATTAGATCATTGAGAAGTGTGGAATATGTAAGAAAATAAAATCTTGTACGCTGTATGAAATATTGTTGGAATGTTGGAAACGATTAAAACATGATCCTAACGTGTTTATTTACAACTCAAGCCTTTGATACCCATTAAGTTCAAAATTTCATCTATTCTAAAAGTAATGTAATAATGTAGAGTAATGCTACATATCCTTATTGGTTTACCAATTAGTTTATCAGTTTACAATTTTAACCCTAAAATATCGAAAGATTAAAATATAAAAATGTCTTAATTGACAGCTTTACTCTTCTTGTTAATACACAACCAGTAAGCTAATTGATAAACTAATCTGAAAGTCTATCATTACTCAATAATGTATATATAACAACCAAGAGTATGGTTTGTGTAATTAAATTTTTTTTGTAAATCTTTTTGCAAGACTAGTCCCCCTAGCTAGAGCGTCCTTGTGCCCCCATGCATCCATGCCGTTCTTCCTCAACTAGGTTGTTCAAGATTTTGTGATACTCTTGTATAATTCTCACTTTGATCCACTAAAATAATTCTACAAGAAATATAAAGTGACTCCCCAAAATTCATGCAAATTGATGATGTTCGGCAATATAAAAAGAAAAGTGTAATAATGCTATTAATTACTGCCAACCCGTCAATGAGGCGTAGCCTATTTGGTTAGGACGCTAGGCTGAGGTACTAGGATCTAGAGGTCCTATGTTCAATTTCCCTATATGGGGTATTTTCTACATTTTATTATAGTGTATATTTCCACTATATGTGGGTTTGTACTGTTGATTTTTTGACGCTGTATTTCAATAGGATAAATATCTATGTGCATTTGTGCTGCTATGATATCGATTTATAATTGTACTTTCAAATACCGCCAACCGTTGATGATTATGATTCTATATATGGTTCAATGTAATAAGTCAAATAAAATGTAAGTAAGATAAATATCTATACTCATTTGTGCTGACATGATGCAAATTTGTAATTGTATTTTCAAAAAAAAAAAAACATTACGGCCAACCGTTGATGATTATGATTCTATATATGGTAATTGTATTTTCAAAAAAAAAGAAAAATTACGGCCAACCGCTGATGATTATGATTCTATATATGGTAATTGTATTTTCAAAAAAAAAAAAAAAAAAATTACAGCCAACCGTTGATGATTATGATTCTATGTACGGTTCGATGCAATAAGTCAAATAAAATGTAAGTACACAGGCATCTAACTCAAATGAACTTATCATTAATTTGATATGGCATTACTCAAGAAAAAAGAGAGCAATAACGTCGAGAATTCACATAACTCCTCAGTAATTAATTAATTAATTACCGGTTTGAAATTGAAAACACGCATCTTGTGAAAAAACCAACGTGCATGCTTTCCTCAACATGAGATCATTATTACGTTTATGCACTAATTAGCTGTCAACCTGATTAATATAGTCATTAAGGCATGATATTAAAGTAAACTGGATTTATTTGACTAGTAAATATCAAAGTAATTATAATAAAAGTACTAAAAGTGAACTTCTAAAGATAAAATTTCAAGTTTCGAAGAAATATAGAACTCAAAAGGCTCATGTTAATGAACATCGATCTCTATCTAACTTCAACAACAATATTCATGGAATATATATCTATCTTGCTGAACATATTAACTAATAGTAAAATCGGTAGCAATGGAACTTACTAGCAAATTAAAGAAAATTTGCATGAAAATCAACTGGTGTTAATTTTCAGGAGCCTGGGGGTCCTCTCACTCGCATGGGGCAAGGATCTACATATGAAACCACATATAGCTTCATGTGCAAATATGGAGACATCCTCACGCTCCTGAAAACCGATCCTTTTTTCCTCATATATATATATATATATATATTATCCTGTAGTGAAACAAACATGCTCTACACGTAGCATGCATAACCAAATCTCGGTAATTAGGATCCTATCTATTGCTATGATGCTAATATGCCACACTGGGAAGAAACCATGTTGGTTAAGAGGCTTTAAGCCCAAGTTTCCTCACTAAATATTGCAGACAGATCTTCTTTAATCCTGTGTTAATTTGTTTTACATTATCTTGCAAAAAAGATATATTAATTAGCCATTCATATAAATATCATGTAAGGTCGACAGCCAACAACCCAATCAACTTTTGTCCAAATTCAGAGTGTTCCCCACCACTTCTAATCCTTCACTGGAAAGAATCCGAGGAAGAGAGAGAGAGAGAGAGAGAGAGAGAGAGAGAGTGGAGTGGAGAAAAGCAATTGACTTTTTTTAAGATTTCACAAGGTTGACATTTTTGCATAATGGTTTGAATCTTAAGCATCCAAAGCATAATCCCATAATATAGGCCAAACATAAGGAGGAGTCAATGGATATCTGATCATTTGTTGTCTCCTTGTCTCCACTCTCCCCAGACTAGACGCGTTGATAATACTCTCTACATCTAGAAGTGCCAGAATATGGCGAGCCATTTAAAATCGAGTACTATAATTCAGTCATATATATATAGAGAGAGAGAGACCAGATATATGATTTTTGATGAGTAATATTTTAGCGCGTTTCGTTTGGGAGAAAAGTAAAAGGGTTTATAATGAATGGGGAGGAGGCTCCACTGAGGCATGCATGTTCCCACATAGCATTGCGTGATTTTGCAAAATGAAACAAAAGTGGAAGTAGTCACTTTATTTTTTGTTGGCAGCCCCAAAAGCTTGAATTTGGGTGGTGGAGAGGCAGTAGTTTTGTGATCCACATCTCAGCAGCCGACTGCCAACCACCCACCATGCACGTTTTCTCTGATTTGTTCCTATTATCTTTCTCCTTTGCTTCCATTTTACATCTCCCTCTTCTCCTCTCTTTAATCGGCCCTTTTTCTCCTCTATCTATGGAAGCAAGCTAGTGATCAAATTCGAATAAAAAAGAAAAGAACGACGGGAAACATTCCTAGGGCTAGCTAGCCAATTTTAATTTTCCTTATCATCATAGGAACGGGGCAAGCCATCCCATTGAGTGCATTAGAGAAGTATGAGAAAACCTGAGTCGAGGATATAAGCCATTGTAGGGCTCAAAATGAAAATATGAAACTAGTGCGGTCTAGCAAGGTCTGGCATCATCAGTCGAGAAGACACTATAAAATACATTAATGTACATATGAAATGATGATGAGAGGCTTAACTATCATAACATGAATGGATGGACGGAAGGTGATGCCATGGAATGCCTTAGCTAAATAAAATTAGTTTTGTTACTAATGATATCATTATCATACAATAGTAACATATTACTAGCTATGATTACAGAGTGATATAGAAGATTATGAGTGTTACTTGTCAAAACCCTCAAAAATGAGACCAAAAGAAAGCAAAGATTTTGTGGTACTAATTTTCAGAGCAAATTTTCAATTAATCAAGTTAAATTCAATATTCACCAGTACTCATTGCGTCATCAAAATCCAAAGAGTACTTCATATATATATATATATATATATGCAGAAGAGCTCTGCATGCATGCATGCCTAGCTAGCTATGTACTTCACGCATCATCTGATGAGAGTCGTCGTTCAATTAATGAAAAAAAAAGATGTTAAATTAACCTTATTTAAAAGTAGGCCTGGATAAAAAACCCGAGCCCAAACGGATTACTCGAACCCAACCCGAATATACCCGAACCTGAACGAGTAGTGAATAAAAATGGGTTTGGACAGGCTTTGGGCATGAGTTAAAACCCGAAAAGCCCGAAAATACCCAAACATTTTTTTTACTCTCAAAATTTTTAAATTCAAATTTCTAATTAATTCTCACAATTCACAAAACTATCTCCTTCATTTCACAATCACATTTTCACTACACCCGTCTTCTTCACACACACAAAAGAAAACTCAAGATTTGTGTAAAAGATGTGAATTTGTCTTTTTCTATAAAGATTTTATTAGTTTTTATATACACATCATGTGATTTGTATGAAATAAATTATTTTTAATTAATTACTTGACAACACTGTAAGTTTATCGTAAACCTGTAAATTTATAAAATTAGAATATAAATAAAGTCATCCCCAAAAGAATATAAATAAAGCCAATTCGCCAACTACTAGTTTCTAATTGTTAACTTTACTATATTAGTATTTAATTATTATTTTCATTTAAGTGAATTATATGTGCGCCAAATTTTTTGTTCTTCTTATCCATTTAAGTGTTTCTTTTTTTCTTTTATGCGTTTATATAATATGCGTTAGATACCCAAAAAATCCGAACAATACCCAAAGTGTTACCCAAATCCAAACTGAAACCAAACCCGAGCGGGCTTACCATTTTCAAGACTGAACCCGAACCGCAATATTTAGTCTGAATTTGGTCAGTGTAATATCCGAATTCGAAACCCGAATGCTCAGGCCGATTTAAAAGCTACTTTTTTCCCTCTCTTTATTGCATATATATATATATATATATATATATATATGTATATAATAGTAAAATAAATTATGTGCAGAGCAAAATGGAAACAGTAATGAACATATGGGACCTACAGGCAGAATTATTTCATGCGGTCCATCAGAATTTCATCTTCAAGAGGAGCTCTCTCTCTCTATATATATATATAAAGAGGAAGATATCTGCTACGGCCCCATTCCTTCCATGTTTGGCAGAGCTTAACAAATTGACTTTTTTTTTTTTTTTAATAAATGATTTATTCCAAAAGCAATTCTTAATTTTCTATTGAAATATTAATATTAATTTCTTCCATGCAGGAATCAACTACCCAATTTCCTTATCTGTAGCGGTGGAAACAAAGGATTGTGCAGAATCTGAAGATAACAATCCAAACAACATAGGAATAATTTTTAGGCAAGGAGGAAATGATTTAAGGTTGGAAAACTTTGGAATTTAGATAGCATATCATATATTAAATAATGAGGTAATTGTGGTGCGTTGAATTTTTGGGTAACAAATCCTTCCTTTGATAGAGATATAATTGGCGCATCATATTCTTAAATAAAATATAATATATATACAACGCGTTTAGTTTTCTACTATACTAGTCATATCTTGTTGGTTGCTAGCAAGGGAAAACATAGTGAGGTGTGAAGATTTAATTGAGGAAGAGAATAAGGAAACAACTACATAAAACAATCACCCTAATCCTAGAAGTCCACTTGTCAAATCTCAGACATGTAAAAATATCAATCAAACAATTGACATCGGAGAGATTTTATGGGGATAAGTTTGATATTTTGAGCCACGACATGGGCACTGATAGGTATAGATTTATCATATTTAAATCCCCTAAATATGTTGTTAATTGTGTTATGTTATGTTTAAAACTTCACATTTATGTTTAATTTGGTAAATTATAGGTTAAAATCGAGAGAAAGACAAGTTAGAGCGGATTTGGATCAATTCTGCACAAATTATGAAGTTTGGGGATTAAAATGAGGACAATGAAAAGAAAGGCACAAAAAGAAGTGTTCAAGTCGACCAGAGCTGCGTGTCTCAAGGCATTTTGGGCCACGAAATTGTAATACATGGGAGTAAAATAGGTTATCGAAAAGCTTATCGAGTCAGGAGTCCAACGCAACTTTCGGATCTCAATTTCAACTTTCCTACTAAAAGTAATGGACGTTGGAACACGAGCTGCCAGTAGAACGCGGCCTCATGCGGCCGCCTGGAGCTTATATGCGGCCGCACCCGTGACCAGAAGTTTGGCAGAATCAGCACAAAGAGCCATGCGGCCGCACGCGTGAATTTCCGGTTTTTCTCCTTATTTCCTTCGAACTCTTTTTATGCTTTAACTTGTACACGGTTTTTAGACGTTATAAAAGGGCGTCTAACCAAGTCTTCAAGAGGAGTAGTTACATAATACAGAAAATACCTTAGAAAAGGAGGAGAAAAACACAATAACTTCGAAGCCTTAGGAATTAAGTTCGAGATTCAAGAAGGGGAAACTTGGAGCAAGACTTCTTCATCTTATTCAAGAGCTAATTACCTGGGTTATGCGCTCTATTTTATTTGTGTTTTTCATTCATGATGTGTAATTGATTCTAAGTTGGGACGAACGATGTAACTTAGTTGAGAACATAGTCATGTTTTTCATACTTAATTTATGCAATTAATTTCTTATGTTAAATTCTTATTGGTATATTGTTTTGTCTTCATCTATGTGGCCAATGGATGAATGAATCTATGGACTTTTGTTGAACTCGAGAGAGGAATATTTAAGTTAGCTTATACAATAAGAATCATTAATTTAAACAAGACAAAGAGATTTGCTTGTAGTTGGTGCGATCACATAGGGTGAACTTCGGGAAGGCTTACATGAATCTCTTGTTGATTAATACACTTAATAGAGTTGTTAACGCGCTCACTTAGAGATAAGTGAGGGAGCCTAATTTTGTAGTATTAGCTAGCTTCGACTTGTGAGATTCGATCGGTAACATAGATTGATTGTCGCAAGACTAGGTGGTCCAATTATGGTGAAATCATGAGTCTTGACACATATCCATCATATATTTCCCTCTAAATCTTTGTATGTATTTTATTTTCTTAATTTTATTTATTTGTTTATTTATTCTCTTTTCCAAAACACAAAAGATTTGATTATTCAAATAAAGAACTAATAATTTCGGTACTCAATTCAATCCTCGTGGGAACGATAACTCGGACTCATTGTCCACTGTATTACTTGTTCAACCCTTACACTTGCGGATTTCACACACATTTTACACGAACAGGCACATTCCGATTCTTATAAAGATTGAGAAAAGTTCAATTAATATTGTTGGAGAACTAAAAATTGAGAATATTTTTCTCATGATAATGTTTAATAACTTCTGAGAAGTTTTGTTATAGCAAACTTCCTGGCATGCACGCCACATCAAAGAACCAACATGTGGATTCAAAACTAAAAATTGGAACCGGTAATAACCAACAACACAACACATATCAAATTGATGGATGAGAACTCATTAGGTATTAGGACGACAAAAATTAGAAATGAGTAAATAGCCGTTAGTGAGCAATATTCGTCCCCAGTTGATAACTTCTGGGGTGAGCTGTAGAACTTAAAAGTGTAGACAGCCCAACCAAATGAATAGAAGATAACCAATTTATGCAGCCCTTTAAGATCCAGTGTAATTTAAAGGGCTTATCTCTGATAGGGGTCTGCCGCATTTCATTCACAAATCAAAATTTACATTTTCTTTTATTAGGAATGATTTAACACTTGATGCCAAGTATCATTATGGCACAAAACAAAAAAGAACAGATGATGCGATATAATTTCAGTAAATTATGTGATTTATGAGGGTAATGATGTGCCCATATCAATGACTAATATTACGCCGCATTACTTTATGATATTATTACAGCACCAGACGTCTAATATTATATCATTTTCTACAAAATTAAATCTCCATTCCCAACATCACCACTCACACGACCACCATTTCCATCATGAAAACCACCCCAAAGTCACCTCGCCCCTCCATGGTGAAGTGTTGAATTGAACCCCGCCAGTTACCCCTACCTTATTATAATCGTGTGCAAATACATTGCTGTATCATTCATCTTCCTGTATTAAGTTTGATTTTAGATAATGAAATTATTTCTAAAATTTAATTAAACTTGTTATGAGCAATGGCATTCGGTGGTGGCAACCATCGACTAGCGGCTAATGGTAACGAGTTCCCCAGATGTGTCACAAGGGTGGTGGTGTTGCGGCAAAGCATGTTGGGACGACTAAGGCCTTTGTGGGAAATATTAGCGTTTGATCTATTCTGATAAATAGAATTCGTAAACATTTTTAAGTAACGACAAGTAGATACAAAGGACCCAGTTAGTTAATCATGATGAGTGACTACGGAAAGCCAATCTAATAGTCCAAGAATATTAGAAATATTTTTGGTAAAAATGGTAGATGGCTGACAATTATTCCTTATTTTATTTCACTGGGCAAACACTAATCATAATTCTCTCTTAATTCTTTTGAAATTCTCAAAGTCTAGAAACAGGAGGAAACAGCAACTCATCATGAGTCATCACTATGTAAAATTCACAACATGCTACAATTCTGCAACTCCCTACAATAAACCTATCACTGGATTTGTACAGACACGACTAAATTACTGCCAGATACCATGACGACTACCCATTCAACTAATCTTCAGGAGGCGCTTTCTAAGGAAGTGAGATCATTTTTTTCTGAGTTCAGGTTGATGTTGGGCTGTGATTTATCCCCTGATTCCACATCTTTATTCTGGCTCTCATTCTTCTTCTGAAACCGACCCCCCACTCCCCTAGCTCTTCTCACTGCATGCAAATGACGAGATTCATGCAAGTAGGGCTGCAAAATATAACCAGGAAATAAGCTACAAAGTATACCTGCTGGAAACATATGGCTTTCTAACTTAAAAGAAATCACTCCGTACAAAATACTCTTGTATTGCATGTAAGCAGCGTGCCTCGGTCAGCAAGAATGACCCCTCGAGTTTCTCATTTGAGAAACAGTATACGACATGGACAGTAGAATAATCATTCTCAATAGACACCCTAAGGTATGCTATGTATAAAGTAAAAGAACATCAGAGTAGAAATCCATTTTTTTTTTTTTTTTGTAGACAAATAATTTAACAATGTTCAGAGACAACAAATTCAACTTTATAAACCCGTCTTGGGTAGAAGTAAACAAGGTGCACAATACCTTCCGAGACTTGACAGCTTTATTCTCTGACTCAGCTTTTGCACGCGATTGTCGACGTCGCATTATGCCGTGATATTGTTTTGCATTGACAAAGACAGGTTCCTCAACAGCATCTGAAGGCAAAGGAACACCAGCTTGTTGAATTCCCATCAACTGAAGGTGGACCTGAATCAAGAAAATTTTAGAATTCAAATCCACGGGGTAATTTTATTATGACGAGGGTATTAAATGGGAAATACCATTGGTTGAGATGGATAAGGTTGCGAAGGATAAGGCTGTGAGTCATATGGAGCAAAAATGCTTCGGTAGTAAGGATCTGGATATGGGTAAGCTGTTTGTGCCTGAAATAAATTAACTCTCAGTTAGAGTGAAGAGGAATGACAATGATTACATATGAATCAAACATCAAAAGATCACTCATTATGCCTTCGAACCCAAACCCCCCCCCCCCCACAAAAAAAAAATAATAATAATAATAATAAAATTACACACACACACACACACACACACATATGATTTAAACTTCTATGACAATAACAAAACAAACCAGAACCTGAAATTTTAATTTTTCTACTAGGTTTCTAGGTGTTTGAAATGGTACTCAAAATGACCAAAAAATATATTAATAAAAAAATTTGTTATTTGTTGTTGGGTAGAATACCATAGCATTTCCAACTCCAATTCCAGGTGAGGCATAATGCATATTGGGTGATGCAACTCCACTGATCCCAGTATCAAGAGAAGACTGGATTTGCGGCTCAGATTGTTTTTGTTGCTCATCATCCTCGCCATCTGAAAGTCAATTATAATCTATTAAGAAATAACATAGCATTTACACATAGAAGCTAACAAGTAGAACAAGAGAGAGCATAACAGACAAAAAATGCATTCTAAGGTCAGATAACAACACAATAAACTCATCAGAAGCGTCAAGCAATGCAGGCATATTTTGTTCTGAATGATGATGAGGGGATGGCATTAAATTTCTTTATCAAAACAGTGTAAAAGAAGAACTACTTCACCGAACTCAATTTTCACGTAATTAATATAGATTTAATATTTTCCCCCATTTGTTCATACAGCTCAGTTCAGTTTGCAACAAGTCATGGTAGCCATCTAGGCCCTGGCAGTTGGTTGACCTGCAGTGATCTATGCTTATCCTTGCAATGTATTACGTTGTTCACAATCTGAAAAACTATGTTGAACTTCTGTTCCATAGTAATGAAAGCACTTTATTCTCTCATCAAAAAAAAAACTCATGCTCATTATATGTGAAGGCTGTCGTCTTGGGGTGAGATTCAATTAGTGGTGCGCAAAATATAGCATTAATAAAGTGAATATTATACTCCAAACAAAGCATTGATGTTAAACTATTCCCACGCAATAGTCAAGAAACCACACCACAAATCATAATTTGCTATCTGGATTAATATAATCTATTCCATTTTTAATATAATAATTTATTGCAGAGCATCCCCCTAGAACCAGGAATAGCTACGGTGCTCCAACAGGTTAAATTCAGTGCACTCGTAACCGAAGGGATAACACCATAATCAAAGTAGTATCCCGTCACTTATTATAAGCATTTGTATAATAGCTTGTTAACCCTGGCTCAAGAATTTTCCTGAAAGTCAATGCTCTTTCTTTCTTGGGAGTAATTTAAGGCATCAAACCTGTGAATTTGCTTATCCAAGGTGCCAAAAAGTCACTAAAAGAAAATGCCAAATTTCCATACGGTGAGCAACACAGTCCGCCAGATTGTGTTTCCTGGCCACATAGATGTGTATAACAATATATATATATATATAGGACATACATACTATTAACACCATATCAGTACAAACTCTTGTAAAGGGTTAATTTTAAAGAAACAAACTCACTGTGACAAATTACCAAGAGACAAAAATTATACACGGAAACACAACAAATCGCATGCTCACACCGTACTAGAGATTTCAACTATTAAATTTATATAGACATTATATAGAATTCTTCAAAGGACTTGTGATTATTGGTTACACTGGAACAATAGTTGACATCAATAATATTTCAAGTACTGACAACATGGAACGTGTTGATTTTTACTAAATTGATAAGGGAAAAAACAATACTAAAAGAATTAAAATTATGAGACATTTGTTTCCAATGAAATTACCAGTGAGGCTATGGACAGAAGACGTCATAATGCTGCCCTACTTCCACAGGCCTGGGAATGCAGAGGCGAGAATGTACATTAGTGGTACCAATCCGTCCATATGTACAAATAAATTACATAGAAAACTTTAGGAATAACCGATTTATAAAAAGTACCTTAGAAATCATATATCGCAAAGAAAAAATAGAAAATTTAGATAAAATCACCTTTGAAATTCACTGAATCGGATAGGAATAAATAATAATTCAAAAATTCAACAAATTTTAGCACCTAAAATTCAGTAATACACTATCAATCATAATAAAATTAACCGGAAGGTGAAAAAGTAAACGACGAAAAGCAAAGCAGCATTGCTTGATTCAAGCCAAATTACAAACTCAAAAATCCAAACTTTTAAATCAATTCAAGCATAAGAAATTCTTATTCTACAATAAAATCTGCATCTTAATGTTTGCGGAATACGAATTAGAAATTTTTACCTGGTAAGGAAAAATTCAAAGCGATGCCAAATTGCCAGGGAATTTCCGAGCTTTCTCTCTCTATCTTTTTCTCTCGCAAGAAACACTGGAGTTGGGGATATTATTCTCTGTGGCCGAGGCCAAGAGAAAAGGGACGTACGTGAAATTTTGAAACACCCTTTTACCAATTTGCCATTTTAACTGCCACGTGGATACTGAATTATTATTTTTTAAACCAATTTTAGTTAATTTTTTATTACATCAGTTTTCCATTTTCATCTAAAACAAAAAGGTTCTCCCTTTTTTTTTTTTATCGGTTAGGAGCTCTTGTTAAGATTTTGATTGATGTGATTTTCTTAGAGCTTTATCTTGTATACCTTCTTGGCATTGGGTAATCTGAGTTCGCTTCTAGTGTATAGCATATATAGTACTAGATCAAAGTCAGGGTAATCTATTTGAAAGTTCTGAACAAAACCAAAAAAAAATTCTTTCAAAAGTGTTCATATCACTAATGTTCTAAAAAACATAATACGTGAAAAAATATCGAGATCAAGTCTTAAAGTTAAACGCATTTAATCGTACTAATGTATGATAAAGCGCAATTAAAGCATCACTTACATGAGAATTGTGCCAATTTTTTAGAACGTGGACTATCAACGGACAATGGTCTCATAAGTCGAAAAGACATCATCAGAAGTTGAATATTTGAATTTCAATTTTATGGACGAGAGCAAGATTGGTAATGTAAGAAATTTCTATCTGTTGTCATTGAAAAAAAAAAGAAAGAAAAAGGAAAATTTTATATGCTGAACAACTGGTACACTTTTGTACTAGCTGATTGATAAGTAAAGTTAAACTATATGTATTTTAAAAATGATCTAACATTATATATGACACTATAAAGTGTTAGATCTGAACTAATATATATTCACTGATAATATAAGTTGGTCTTCATAATCTCCTTGTCCAATGTGGCATCAGGCGTCAACTTCCAAAGGCGAGTCTTAAAACCTCTAGTAGTATCCACTGTAATGTAATTTCTCAAATGAAAAAATTTATCAAATGAAAAAAAGATTTGTATTTATATTTTTTAAATATAGAAATTGAAACAAACCATTTTTTTTTTGACACAAGAAATTGTGACAAACCTCCCGCTCACATAGAAATGACAACGGGGCAGGTACGGAACGGGTCAGTCATACCCTAGATTCACTCTACGAATCTTGAAGTTGCCCAAAACAGACACCAACATGACCCATAAATGGACACATGATAATTTTTCTACTTATTTTTTAATCATTCTTATGTACAATAGATTTTGAATTAATGACCAAAAAATGAAACAGATCTCTGTCTAAAATTTTAAAGTTTGACTAATTAATAGAAACTTAAAAAATTAAACATATATTAGATTGATTTGGAATGTTGAAGTTTATTTTAGACTAGTTGCACGAGTTTAAACCTAAAATGCCTCAATTGCTATTATAAATTTTTAACATTTGAATTCACCAAAGCCCACGCGGGGCAAACAATTGTGCTCCAAACCCGCCCCTATTACCTAATTAGGTGCAGCGAAGCGATCCTATTAGGGGAGGATTCTATGGATTTGTGAATTAATGGGTCAAATTGTCATCTCTATACTCACGTGGCTTACATTTACGGGTGGATGTAGGGCGTTACACCCGTTTTTTGAAAAAATCTTTTAGAATCATTTGTAAAAATTTTTATAAAGAAATATTTTTAGTGTTTAGGTTAAGGACATTAAATCTTCGACTATCCTTCTACAGTTCTCTGGCTCCATCCCAGATTACATCTTTGCATTTTTTCAACATTATTAAAATCTGAAAATTGAATTGCATTATTTGGGGATCAAGTGCAACAGAGACGCATCACCGGAGTGAAAACTTGAAAAGTGAGGGCCCAATGGGAAGGAGACAGAAGAGTAATTTTACCGTTTGATTAGTTGAGATAAGGCGGGTGGTGCGGGTGCATTAGACCCGCGTCACATTGAATCAAATTTGTCGGAAACTGAAGGAGAAATTGAATGTGCGGTTGAGGAAGGAGTGGCCCAATTTTTGAGCAGACAGATCATAGATCAGTGACGGGGCAGAGGATCTCAGCCACAAAAGTGTATGTTGCCCGCCTATATATTTCAATTTTTTTTTTTTAATTTTCTTGTTCAGACTCGAAACGAAGCCCCCTCCGATACGACACTTGTGGATACATCTCAGTTGAGACTTGAGAGTAAGACTGTTTTTGTTAGATTTGTGTCATATTAGAATAAAGCTTTTTACCCTGTTGTGGGGCTCCTTACTCTGAAAATTGAATATGAGGGATTATTTTTGTTAGATTCGTACCTAAAGCTCTTTATCTAGTTTGTTAGAAAATTTCCTTTTTCTTAGGCTTGGACAAGAGATCTGATAGTGTGTTTCATAACTAAATGGTTTATGAATTAATTTATAAATTACTATATGGCATTATTGGTTATTTTTTGTAATAAATAAAAAATTATATCTTGTTTTTTACTTTTTAACTTTTTTAAAAAAAGTAAAACTAATAAGATGATGTCAAATGGTTTATAAATTGCGTTGCCAAACACACTGCGAGTAACTCGTCCTCCCCTTATCAAAATCAGGACCGGGTCGATTTGAATCGGATTTTGAGCAAAAAGGGGTTGGTTGTGGTTTTATGGGCCTAGGCCCCAAAAGAGGGGGAAAAAAACGGGGGTCGGGGGGACCAGGCTTAAATGGGCTTTCTCAACAAAACCAATATTACGTGAAATTTTGAATCAATTTTGAGCAAAAAGGGCTTGGTTGTGGTTTTATAGGCCTAGGCCCCAAAAAAGGGAAAAACGAGGCTTAAATGGGATTTCTAAACAAAACCAATATTAAAATTAGGGTTGTGCAAATGAGTTTCGGTATTGGGTTTTTGAAGGATCAAGACTAGACCAAATATCTTCAGTTCAGTCCCGGTCCCTATCTCAAAAATAACAAGCTCAAATTATTTCGGTTTCGGTTCAGGCTCGGGTAATAAATTCTGTTTTTTTAGGCTTTTCTGGGCTTGTGAAAAAAATTTTCTACAGACTTAGTAACATAAAAACACATATTAACAAAGTTTAGAACAAACAAATAAAAGGACTTTATGTAAAACAAAAATATAAACATGCCTCCTCAAGGTAGAAATACTAGACTTACTTGTATTTCTCATTTTTTTTATTTTACCAAATCTAAAATTATTAAATATTTAAAATATGTATCCTAAATTGGAAAATAAATGTAAAAATCATAAATATTATATATACTTTATAATTTTAACAATTTTACGATACAATTTTGATATTTTTAAAAGACAAAAGATGGATAATTTCTACTTTATTATGCATTTATAGGGATTAAATATTACAAAAATGATGTAATTCTCAAAAATAAATAACACTTACCACTTAAAATAAAAGCAAGAAAATATATTTCACACTTTTTACTAATAAGAAAACCACTTAAATAAATGAGAAGATGCATAAGCACAAATTCTCCACGTGTATATATATATATATATAAACATATATATTATATATAATAATAGCATATAATTTAAATAGAGTCAATAAATATATTATAAATCCTAACAATTTTCTTTAACAAAATCTTTATAATGTTACAAATTCTAGTAAAATTATATATTAACACAATTATTCTTACTATTACTTAAAAAATAATATAATAATGATGATTTTTAAAGAAGTTTATTCGCCAAAAAATTTCAACTTGAAAAAGAAATTTAGTGATATTGTTTTAACTTTTTAATTATCCCACATTGAAAATTTTATAAAAATCAGTATGGTTAGAGCTTATAAATAAGATGAGTCTTTGTGCAAGTGACTTTGTAAAGGAAATTTTGTGGACTTCGAGGCAAATTAATAATTGTCTTGGTCCTTTATATTTAGTTTTACGTTTAAATGATTATCCCATATTGAAAGTTTTGTAAAAAGGTAAAATCATTGGGGATATAAATAAGATAGGTCTTTGTGTAAGTGACTATTTAAAGGAAATATTTTTGATTCTTGCTTCTTAGGTACTATGAAGAGTAAAAACTGTGTTTCAAACCTGTCTTTGACCGGGTTTCCGGGCTTTCAAAAGGAGACCTAGGACCGGACCGGACCAAACCAGTCATTTTGGCCGTAAAGCCCGGACTGAGACCGGCCCGTTCGGTCTGGTTTCAGGCCGGTTTGACTGGTCTCGGTTTTTTTACACACCCCTAATTAAAATTGGGAAAATTACAAAAGATACGGTTTTTAAAACTTGCATTTGCAAAAATCAGGCTTTTTTTTTTTTTTTTTTGCAAATATAAGGTCTTCTCCATTATATTATTTTACTTTTGAGATACCCTATTATTATTTTTATTTCTATTATATATTATGCATATATATAGTATATTTTAATATTACATACATATATATATTTTAAAGTTTACAATATATAAAATGTACATTATTAATACATGCAATTGATTTGGCTACATTAAATGAGTCCCTAATATTCCTATCAGTTTTCAATTGATCTCATTCAACGGGCAACAGAAGGAGATAGATAATTAAAAATTAAAAAAGACACTAGATATTTCCTAATTGCATATCTTTTTTTTTTTTAAATAACAGACCGCTTAATTTTTAGCTGAAATGATAAACCGTTCAAAATAAAAGCTTCCAAAAATGATGAAAAACATATGGTGAAAATTTTGATGTTCTACTATAATATAATCATTATCCGGTTTTATTTTACAATGTCGAAGTTAGATTTCCTCTCTTTATACCTTTTGATTTTTGAATCACCTCAATAAAAAATTTATAAGATAATTAATTTTTAAAATTGTGATGTTCATGTAAAGCTAACATGCAAGGTTAACGAAAAAACTCATATGGCTAAAACATTATAATTTTGTTCTTTGTAGTTTATTCCAACTCTACTTTACACCTAAGATAAATTACAAGATTGTTAAAAGACTTTGGAGAACATCCCTAATAAGAAATGGTCGCCCAAATTTTAAGTTAATGGTAAAATTGTATGTCATTATATTTTTGGATCAACATCACTCAATCAAATACGATGAATTACAATTTGCATGTGAACATTGGATAAATTTTAAAAAACAGAGCATTGATAATACACGATAACATGTGTCCTCATAAAATCCAACACTCATAAATCTTTAAATCTATAATTAAGATTGTGTAATCTCAAAATATTTGACAAAATATAATCACATATTGTAATTTTCAATTGCAGTACAAACCAGTTGGAAGCCTTTATGAGACTATCAAATAGAAGATGAGTTTTTGACATGCAATATGCCATTTTAACTAAGCTAATTGTTAAATTATAGTTTCGAAGAAAGAGCACATTATTAGAATTGTTGAAATTGCTGCTTCCGGTCTGCATTCTACCCCAAAACAAGAAAGTGGTGTTGTATGGTCGATACTCTATAAAAATTTAAAAAAAAAAAGAAAAAAGAAAAAAAAACTACCTTGCACATGGCCTTTGCACCATCTTTTCTTTATAAACCATTTGCAGACCTTCATCCGCAACAACTCTAGCAATGTCACTGTGTGGTAACTTTTGGCACTGTGACCATGTTATCTAGTACAAGATTTGTTACAAGTTCGCTAAGGTCACATTTGTAGAAGATGATGTTTGAGGTCTAGAATCGTCTTTGTGATATGAATGAAATCATCAAATGCAGATTGAAGGGATAAGAACGCCTTTCAATTAGGAACTAGTGAAATTGCTACACTTTGTCCAATTGCATTGCTGTGCAAACAAAAGCAATAATGTTTGTCATGGTTCTTGGCAACTAACAAATCTTTTTTAAACCCCCTAAAAAAAGATAAATTGCTCAAATAAAATATGGCCGTCAAAACTCTAAAACTAAACATATGTACATATCACATTTGAAATTAATATACAATTGATGCAAATTACATTTATCCATTTAACGATACATATAAAACTAGGACACATTCTTCATTTTTATTTATACTATGACATAGTAAAACCATTGATGCCACAATCAATCATCATTTTTGTTGAAAATATAGTGTATGTTAGTCACGGTGACAAAAAAACACAATTATACCTGAAATGTTGATGGAACCTTTTTGTAAAGCTTTGCAGGCCAATGGCATAAATCTTCACAACATAAATATTCAAATTCAAATATTGTATAAAAAATGGTTGAATGTCATATCTTGGTTTTTATATTAGTAACCTATTAATTTTTCTCCAGACATTAATTATGTAACAACTGCTTAATTATAGGGTAGCTAAATTGTGACTCAAATTCTTCACCAGAATCTTGCATGCTTTCCATATATATATATATATAATGGTACATATTTTATTATTAGTAATTTTTCAATTGAAATGTTGCATCCACCTGACTTATACAATTCTTACAATTCGACATATTTTTGCAATATAGAAATATAATTGTTTGTATATATTTAACTACCCCTAAAAAATTTCGAGTTTCAAGTACCAAATTCAAAACCAAACCGGTTTGGACAGGTTTTGGGTTTGGATTGAAACCTGAAAAGAGTGAATCTTTTTCATAATGCTAGAATTTTTAAATTCTAGTTTATAACACTAGTTCTATCACAACTCATAAAATTGCTTCCTTTAATTCACAATTGCACATTCACTACACTCATGTCCTTCACATACAAAAAAAATAGAGTCGTAGATCAATGCAAGAGATAAAATTTCGAAAGAGAAAAGGGAAGAAAACCATCAAGTCAAAGTTATAGTATATCTATTTGTTGGTATTCTTATAAGTATCATATCCACTATAATAGAAAAAAAATCAAATACTTAAAACTACAAATCGTTACTCTACTCTACAACCATCAGCATCATTTTGTAAGAGTCTATTATCTAGTTATCTAGCGTCATCATGCTACAGTTCTTCTCTCTACCTTGGTTTTGTTTTGTTAAAGATGAAAACTGAACTTTTAATTACACCAATTATTTTTAAATGATATATTTAATTTTTACTTGCCACGCCCTGTTATTTTTCCATTTCTTATTAATTTGTCTCTTTTAACAATGGCGGAGGCTCTTAATTAATTGACAATTATTAAAGTGCAAACAAAGGACAGGACGTGCCATGTCAACAAGTTCTTAAATTTTAGTGAACTCATTTTGATATTTCTCTTAATTTTTCTATTTTATTTGGTCATATGCCTTATGAATGGTATTTGCTTGTTTAGAGTAAAATAAGAGTAAGCTTGTCAAAAAAAATAATAATGAGCATACACAGTTAACTATATAAAACTATCTTATTGATTACTAACTGCTGACATATGAAATTGTCGGGATTCCAAGTCAACAACGGGTTCTTTTATAAAATAAGAACTTGTAATTAGATTAACAAGAAATAAGAGAGAATTCGTAGTTGAGCTCTTTATTATTTCCTTTTTTCTTCCACCCTTTAAATGCGTAATACATTCCCCTATTTATAGTGGGAGGTTCATGAAATATATTTGTTACAAGTGTCCAACATGCTTAACATGTGGGCCAATAAATAAATTATACTTATGACTCAAGTCTCCCTAGTGGGGTGCAAAACTATACTTTACATATATCTCTCCACAAGTGAGACATTGGGTATGTTTTATGCAACTCTCCAGAGGTAAGACCTGGTTTTTAATTTGGACCACGACTGTTGACCCTTCTTAAACCATTGGCTGTTGACTTGCTTCAGTCCAGCTCAGCTCGAGTAACATTCCAGATCAGCTCGGGAAACATTCCAGATTGGGTACAACACTAACCGTACAAAAGATTTAGGAAGCCTCTTCATAGAAAATAAAGCTCCCAAACTAAGCAAAAGTTTTTCCGATATTATTACATACCATGTTCTCTTCTTATTCATATATACATATATCTACACATATACTTATACCAACATTTTCACTTGCTTACTAGACTATTACATTAGATAAGCAGCACGGGTTTGTCTTTCCAAAATTTATCATAATGTAAGTGGGTGAGAGTATAGGCACAATATATGTTAAATTCATAAGATGTTCCTAAATACATTAGGAACACCGGTGCATTCTCGTAGTAAGCCCAAATATCCGTTTTTATTACATGTATGATCTTACTCGCGTCCCGGGAAAGCCTCCACTTTTTGGCTTGTCTTTCATAGGTTTTTCCGTAGATCATCTACAAAAGAGTGAAAGACACTAAATGAGTACAAAGTGCCCTGTAAGTAATATAATAATTAGGTTGCCACAATGCTAAAAAAGAGTCATTTACCTTATAATTTCAAGAAACATGAATGTGCATAAACTCTTTTAAATGCAATATAGGGCATAAACACTACAATTACTTACTAACCTTAGCGCATTAATGCCTTCTAAATGCCAAGTTTGGTCATGACAATGCAATTATAAGTGGATCCACAATTAATCCCGGTTGACCCTTAGCAAAGTTTCGAACAAATAACATTATCAATTCAAATTAAACACCACACTAGTTTTCCCTATCCCGGGATCATTGGATAAGTCAAAGTGTGGGAACAATTCAAGGCAATTCCATACAAAATGAGTAGAACAGTGCTAGTGATTCATATGCAAGAAATCAAATCCATTCATTGTTATGATATGACACTAAAACAATTGCTCTTCCTTTTTAAAACATATGCATGCCAATGGAACACAAGCATTGGTTACTCACCTTGCCTTTGCTCTTTTAAAGATTATTAGATGTTTGTGGGTGAAAAGTATCTTCAAATCCTTGTATATTCCTCAAGTAAGGTAGCTTTTTAAGTAAAGATTTAATATGTATATGAAGGGAGATTTGGTGGAGAGACAAATGAAGTGTTTTAGAAGTCTTCGAGGGTCTTCTAAAACTAGCTAAATTTATGGACGGATTTCTCACTTATTTTCTAAAGATTTTTGGATTCCACCAATGCAAAGGCCTCCAATTGTCCTTAGATAATTTACAACTAGCCAATAGAAGGGAGTCCAATTGAAAGCCCAAGAATTCTTCTTATGAAACCAAAGTGCCAAGTGTTTTTGTATTTGATTCATTTGAGAAATTTCAAAATGTCCAAGTGGCTCTAGATTTTTCCAATTTATTGCTTCATGAACCCCTCAACTTAATCTACTCTATAATTAAGTCCCTGTGCCCTCGACCATACCAATTAAGTACCATATTCTTGTATTTGATTCATTTGAGAAATTTCAAAATGTCCAAGTGGCTCTAGATTTTTCCAATTTATTGCTTCGTGAACCCCTCAACTTAATCTACTCTATAATTAAGTCCCTGTGCCCTCGACCATACCAATTAAGTACCATATTCTAGTTTTAAGTATTCTTCTACACCCAATTTGCTAATTGATTGAACAAAATCATTCCTTTGGCCATCGATTCAAATAATCATCTTGTCCTTATCAAAACAAATTAAAGTGTCCTCATATTCTTATAGAATTCATGACTAACTATCTTATGACAAACTTCGCTAACCGATTATTTATAGTCGAGTATTATTCAAGAAGTAATTTGATTATTACCCCGAAAACGCTACTATGAAATTTTGAAAGTTTTCAGAGTGTTACATTACTAGTTACTAGTTTCTATATACGCCTTGTGGTGAGTACATGATAAACTATTCTTTATCTTTTATTTGAGAATGCTACGAGTTGAAGACATAGAGATAATAAAATTAGAATATAAAGTAAGCCAATTTGACAAAATTAGTGTCACGTTGGTGACTAATTGTCAATTTCATTTAAGTGTATTCTATGTTTTCTTTTTTTAGTTTTTATGTTTATCCATAATATTTTTTTTTTGAATTTTTTCCCCGTTTAGTCATTTTATATAATATGTGTTACATACTCACACAGCTAAAATAAAACCCAAAGTATTATCTGACCCCAAATTGAGACTTAACTCAAAAGGGCGTACCTATTTCAGAGATTAAACCCAAGCCCGAATCAAAATATTCAGCTTGATAATGGTCATTCCAATATCCAAAACCCAAATGCCCAAGCCCAGTTTGGAGAAGTGGAAACCAAAGCGGGTTGGTTCGGTTTGGTTTGATAAAATCAGGTTGGACCCGGCTCTAACCCGTCTTTTATTTTTCTTTGAATTTTCGAAATGAAATTGCTAAATCATTTATGGGCAAATGAAACATGAAATCTTAGTCTCTACTACTCAAAACACAACACCATTCACCATAACAACGCCACAACCACACAACAAAGAGGACAAAAACTACAACCCCATTCTCCTCATTTTCAAATTAAAAATTGCCACCAATTTTAAGGGTATCTCCAATACAACAATACTAAAAGATAAATTTTTGATGAATAGAAAATATTGCTTAGACACAATTAAGGATTTAATGGAAAAAAAAAGTATGCATTTGGCTGAATTACGCCAATTTTTGGAAAGTCGGGGCCTTCTAATTTAAATTTAAAGATTGAGCACGGACGTACAAATAATGTAAAGGTTAGGGACCTTCGTTAGTGAACCTTGCTGCAAATTCCCCCTAGGCGAATCTTTCCTGAATAAGGCTCCATTTGGAGTAGTTGTTAGCTTTTTGTCTGAAACATAATTAGTCAATTAGGCTATGTTAATCAATTAAAATTTATGTTACTATAATTGAAATTAAATTTTCAAAATCACGGTATATATGAGTACAGAAAAGTGACACGTATACATAGAAAAATAAGATGTGTGCATCATAATATTTTAAATTAAGCGTCACATGACTTCTTTATTATTATGCGCACATGTCACTTCTAAATACTCTTACGTAATATCAATTTTGAATTCAATTTTAGTTATAATCATATTTGATTTAATTGGTTGCTAAATAGAGTCTAAAGTTTTAATGAAAAATTATGCATATAAATGAACTATGCCAATTTTTCAAAGATCGGGGGCCTCTTGATTCATATTTAAAGGTTGGAAATGAATACAAAGGTTGGGGACCTTTGCTATAAATTAGCCATTTTCTAAGGGGGTAAAGGACGATCCGGCTATAGAGAGCCCAATCACATACAGGCACGTGGCAGTTGCTTCTCCGTAAAGGGAGAGGTTGCGTCTTCATAGAAAATTCGGGTAACGGAACACAAATAACATTTTAGAAAAAGGAAACCATAGCAAGAATGTTCAAAGAGCTGAATTTTTTATGAACAAATAAATGGACTTTTCAAAAATACAATGTAATGAAACTACCGATCTGGTGATCGATAGTTCGATACAGATTGGGCTCTGAGCCCTCCAATTAGATGCAGCCAACTCACCATACACGGATGAGTTGGCTTCATTTGACTGGAGATTAGGCTCCAAGCTCGAGGCCATATCTACTTCCTTTAAAAAATTGCATGAAACTACCACTAGCATTGATAGTTCACCCAAAATGAGTTGGAGGATTCATCATATGACATAGCTAATAGGAATTGTCAAACAAGGTCTCATGGTTAGTTTTGGTACATTATGACATCTCCTATTACATCTTAGTCGACTAATTATGAGCCCTATAGTTGCCGAAATGGCTATACTTGTCTACAAAGTTGGTGAGGATAGTCTCTACTTTCTAGTTTCTTCGCTCTCCATGAAAACATGAACATCAAGTAATGCGAGACATTGTCGTGTAGATGACAGGTTAGATCAACGAACGGAAGGCGCAATTTGCATTAGAGATATAAATAAATAAAAATGGTATAATCCCTGTGTAGCCTGCTTTTTACGACAATATATATATATATATATACACACACACACACACATTGCCGTAGGTTTTCACATTCCAACAAGCAAGACAATCATATGCCTTATTTACATGTTCATCACCTCTCATGACCTATATTTGTTACCGGGCTCAAACTTCATTGTGAAAAATCAAATATTAGAAAATTAATTAAAGTTGACGGATAAGCTTCTGATGCGAGTGGTAATTCACTTGTTTATTTATGTTACACATGCTTCCCAAAGCACCACGTTGAAAGGAGTATTGAAGGGTCAATTTTACTTGAAAAGGTATTTAATATCAAGAAAATGTATGACGCCATTCAAAATGACATATGACTCTCACATATAAAACTTGATCAATGCTTATGGTTCTTTAGAAGCATCTAATGTGGACTCAATAGGAACAACTAACTAGGAAGTGAGTCATGTGCCAAACTAATAACATGGGATAATGGTGGGGATGAGCAGAAATTGAAAGATGACAAAAAGACCTAACCTGATATTTGACACTACTGGTGAAAATTATTTATCCCAACATCCATTTTCATCAACTAACTAGGAAGTGAGTCATGTGCCAAACTAATAACATGGGATAATGGTGGGGATGAGCAGAAATTGAAAGATGACAAAAAGACCTAACCTGATATTTGACACTACTGGTGAAAATTATTTATCCCAACATCCATTTTCATCAACTAACTAGGAAGTGAGTCATGTGCCAAACTAATAACATGGGATAATGGTGGGGATGAGCAGAAATTGAAAGATGACAAAAAGACCTAACCTGATATTTGACACTACTGGTGAAAATTATTTATCCCAACATCCATTTTCATCAACTAACTAGGAAGTGAGTCATGTGCCAAACTAATAACATGGGATAATGGTGGGGATGAGCAGAAATTGAAAGATGACAAAAAGACCTAACCTGATATTTGACACTACTGGTGAAAATTATTTATCCCAACATCCATTTTCATCAACTAACTAGGAAGTGAGTCATGTGCCAAACTAATAACATGGGATAATGGTGGGGATGAGCAGAAATTGAAAGATGACAAAAAGACCTAACCTGATATTTGACACTACTGGTGAAAATTATTTATCCCAACATCCATTTTCATC
>CAVNYN010272188.1:0-33884 GCA_963692815.1 Nyctanthes arbor-tristis | reverse complement strand
CGGATTCTTTTCCCCTTTTTTCCCTCTTTTTAAGCGAATTTTTCTCCTCTATATGTTATTATAATTAACGTCAATTTCCTTTATTTTCTTTCCTTTAGCCGTGCCTAGATATTCACATGTTACTTTATCGTATTTACTAAAATATTTTTTTTCTACTAACTCAAATCATAACTAGAAATGTGAGTCCTGTTCACTCAACCATTGTGGGCAGAGTTACATTGTCTACTTCTTACGTGGCACATATATAGTCGACACACATGACGGCCTTGTATGTGCTATGTCTAGCCATGTGTACGCCACGTCAGAAATAGGCAGTGTAACTTCGTCTACAGTGAGTGAATGAACAAAATCACAAGAAATGTGGTTTGAACATTTACCCGTTTTGTAGTAACTTAAATAATGACAAGAAACGTGGGTTCAAGCGTTTGCCCGTTCAAAGAAAAAAGGCTATTTTGGTCTATTAATCATTAGTTTACGTGAATTTATTTTTGTACAACGATATATACTTTGGTTCATGTTATTGAATTCAACGAATCACTGCAATCAAAATAGTCTTTTTTCTTCGAACGGGTAAATGCTCGAACCCGCGTTTCTTGTCCTCATTTAAGTTACTATAAACGGGTAAATGTTCAAACCACATTTCTCGTCATGATTTGAGTTAGTCGAAAAAAAGAATATTTTAATAGATGCAATTAAGTAACATGTGAATATCTAGGCATGACTAAAGGAAAGAAAATAAAGCAAATTGACTTTAATTATAACATATAGAGGAAAAAAATTCGCTTAAAAAGAAAAAAAAGGGGAAAAGAATCAGTTGTAGAAAGCAAGAAAAGGAAAATTAGTTGAAAAATGGAATTTGGTTGACTCCATTAGCCAAAGTTTGGAGGGGTTAAAGGTGGGGGCTAATGGAATGACATGTGTTAAAAATTAATGGGTGGAGTACTAAATTTATAGTACTCCTGAAATAACAGATTTTTTTCCATATAAGGATGTCTTGGAAAACATATGGCCCGAGGACTTTGAAAAAGAGTCATAATCAATAAGTAAAAGATACAAATTATTGTCTGAGAGTTAAATAGTGACGGTCGAAAATATAACAAGATGTAAATGTGCGTCTTATGTATCGAAAAGTAATAGGACAAAAAATAGCATCCATAAATTATTAATGAAGGCAGATGGAGACACACGGGGGGAACATTTGGGGATATTGTATGGCGCTTTTTAAGATATAAGAGGACAAATTACATTGCATGAGAGTTCAATCGGGGTCAATTTCAGCGCCGAGATTATTGTCCAAATTAGGGGCAAAACTACAAGAAACCAACAATGTCGAGAATCTTAAATTTTTACATTTCAAGCTACTTTTGGTAGGTCATTTTAATGTGCCTAGGCTTCGTCTATTTTCTGTGAAGTTGAATTATTATAACATTGAACAGTACTGACAAATGTCTTCCACTTTACTATTGTAATAATTTGCAAAGAGGTATTGTGAAGTTCGGGGAAGTAAAATAAAATTGGAAGCTCACAAGAATTTATTGAAAACATTTCATACATATTTTGACAATTATTAATGGATGGTATTGTACTCCATCTATTCCAAATATTTGACCATCTTTTTCTTTTTAAGTTGTTCTAAATATATTATTATCCTAATTTCATAATGAAAGTTCTAATTCACATTCCTTTACTAATTTACTACGTATTTAACATTTAGTTATAAAAACTATAAATTTCAAATGCTATACAAAATTAAATAAAAATGAATTAGGAACCCATATTACAAAATGTGACTTTTTAGCAAAAGTTTAAATTAATCTCTGTGAAGAAATAATGACCAAGTGGAGGATAGTGTTTGAGACGGAGCGAGTACGTAATAGTACATATGACAATTGACCAATATTCTTGAAATTTGTGCTGTACGACATACTCGATGTAAACGTTAGCCCTGGAAATGACAGTAAAAATTAGGGCGGCCTTTGCCCTTTGGCAACCAATAATTATGAGTAGTATTTATATATTCTCAATTATATGTCAAAATGTGAAAATAATTTTTAATTCAGTCGGCGAGTCTTTAATTGGTGAAACCTTCATAATAATTCATAAATTACCTTGTCATGCTGCCCGTGAAAAAATTATAGAACATAATCTGCCCTATAATCTGTGACTTACAAATTGGAACGGATTATATTTGATCACAAATCGAGAAGGATCACGTTTCTGATCCTCCAACCGATCCGTGAATTTTTTTTTTTTTTAAATCATACTTTAATCTCTTGCAACTTGCATACAATTCAAATAATGAAATCAAACCTCCTAAATATATAATGACCATAAAAGTACCAAACTAGTCCACAACCTAATCACTCACTCTCCCATAAGTTGGTTAGCTACCTCTCATTTTGTTCTAGGATTCTTTTTCTTCGTAGGTCATTTGTGACACGTAGGAAGGGCTCATGCAGCTGCAATAGGATGTGAAAAAGAAATTGATCGTGATTTTGTACATGTTCTTTCCATGACCCATCTTAATTCAGATGAGATAGGAGATCCAATGCTTTAATTAAAGTAAGAATCACTTTGATTCTATCATATATGTTGGAGTCAGGTTATACTTAAAAAGTATTTCTTTTTCTTTTCTTTCTTTTTTTTTAACTTATTTCTATTTAATCTATTTTGTTGGCTTGGCTAGATGTGATAGCCTAGCCATTCCCATTTCTTTACTGAATAGTCAATATTCATCCTTCATAAACAAAATACTTTTTACTTTGATTTTTATACCATACCTTACTTCTCTCACTTTTTTTTTTAATAATATTGGAGTTAATGGAATCGGATCGACCCTGATCCAATCGGCCCCGTGATTTGCTGGCTGATCGGAAATTTTGCCATGATCTGCTCCACCGATCCACAATCAGGAAATTTTTTCTCAAATCAAGTATCCATTGGATCTATTGCATATCGGGTTTCCACAATCCCTAAATGGAGGTATTTGATTCAAATTATAACCGTTTGATCAAACCAAAAGAACTCAATAAGAATAAAAATGACGGTGCCAGTGAATGACAAAAAGGAAGAAGAATGAATTGTTTTTAACGTGTGTGTATGCAAATGAACATCTGCCATGAATTTATATCATCCTCTTCGGACTTCGAATATATGTGTGCATTGGAAGAACCAATATATCTATTGGGTAAATATTAATAGACAAGGTTCTTCAAAATTCACTTATTCACACATCTATTCGAAAATTAAAAAAAAAAAAGGGAAGAAGAAGATATCCAATCTAGTCTTTTAACTACGGTCTGTATTTTAAGCTAGACCCTCAAGTCTCAACGTACTATTGTTAGATACTCTTTTTGTCCCACGTACATGTAACGTGAACATCTTTCTAATATCTCTATGTTTCTCATTTTTCTTCCTAATAAAAAAGGGTTAGGCCTTTAGCATTGAAGATGCTCCAAGGCGCCTAGGCCTCATAGAGAGGTCAATTTATAATATTTTTTTAATACTCATATGAGTATTGTTATATATACAATATTTCATGTGACTATATGTGTGTATGCTACATGGCTGCATATATTCACATGGCCCACATACATCAATCACATGAGAAACATATGATGTCATAACTCATAACAACAACATTTACGGGTGTAAGAAATTTTGGATCAATTTATAACTTCCTTGATTGATTCTAAACATTGACTTGCATGACTTTAAATGGACAAAGCGTCCGAAGCTGATACTACTAGAGTGCTCGACTTTGTATGCATGTATATGACATAGAAAGATCACTACAAACTCAATTAGATTCTATCACAAATACTTAGCAATGCTTAATAGCTTATATAAAAAAGAATTTTATTGGAAAAATAATAGATCGTTTCCATGATTGCAAAATCAGAAAAGCTCATCAGAGAAATACACAACCTACGCAAAAGAGTAAGCTATTTATCTAGTTTAGTTGATATTTTTTCATTAGAAGATGGATAGATAATTATAGGACATCCACTCACTACATATCCAACAAGAAAATGTCAACTAAATTGGAGATCAGTTTCTAATCAAGATAAATAGCATTATCCCTAAAGAAATGTGTCACTTTCAAGTTTTCAACTTTGGAAATGTTGTGCATCATTATCATAAGAAGACAAGTATTTCCAAGTATAGGGGCTGCCTCTAAAAAGCCTATAAATTGCAACTTGTGCCCCATGTTGTTAACCCCATGCATGAATATTTATGTCATCATAAATTGCAACTTGTATAGCCCCAATCTCCTATCAGACTCCTAGTGGGGATTTATGCCACCAGACACATATAGAGGAGGAAATCATTGGAAATCCGCATGTTATTCTGGGAGGAGATCATTTTTATAAAATTGTAGCCAATTTTTCAAAGTTCAATCCATTGTTACCTTCGGCCCATTCCTCATTCTTAATATCTTTTAAGGGTGTCCCTCTAATTATAATTCACAAAATAGCGATCAAAACTGACTTGATGGTTATTTTGTTGTTTGTGATTATATTCTCGACATGCTAGTTATAAGCGACTTGTTAAAAATTACTTAACATCCAAGCTCATCACTCAACCCTCCGAAGTGGATCAACGAAGGATGAAAACTACCTCATAAACCCTAAAACGTATTATTATTATTACTACTACATTATTATTATTATTACTACTCCATTATTACTTTTTTATTGAAGAAACTACTCCATTATTATTATATATTATATATAATATTTAACATAATACTAATAATAATGGCCCGAGATTAGACGATTAGGATCCTCTTTACTTTTGAAGAGAAGGGGTCCCTATTTAACTCAATAATTTTGACTTAAATGCCATCATTAAAAGAAAAGGCTTAAAGCTAACTGTCCTAATTAAAGTAAGTTCTTGGTCCAAGTCCAGCAAGATTGCTTTCGAATGGCTTTAATTAATTAATTAAATTAAATTAATTAAGGTAAAAAATGCTTGGCGTAACTCTAGAAATGATTTAGTACTAGATGTCTGGTACCGTTATAATATTAGACGGATGATATGATATAATATTAGCCACTAATATGATTTGTGTGGGTAATAATGTGCTTACATTAATTACTGATATTATTTCACATCACTATTTGGTACTATTACATCACTAGACGTCTGGTGTTATATCATTTATATGCTTACCTCTGATTATAAGTAGATTCCCATGGTTAAACAATGTTCAAATACTTAGTAACATGAAAATTTTTTAATACCAACAACAAGTTCTTTATGGTACCAGTCATATGATGTGGTCTAGTAGGAAATCAAGATTTAATTTCCTAACGGTCACATGTCCTCACATTATTGTTTCACCAGCAACTAGTATTATAAAATTATTATTACTCCCTCTATTTAATTCTTTTATGCAAATTAAATGTACAATAATATCAACTGAAAGAAAAAAATTCAAGCCCTAACAATGGCCTTAACACTCAAGATATAATAATAGAAATAATAATAAATAAAATCAACCCCAAATGAACACTTAATTGATGGCTCGTCTCTTTGTAACCATTTGGTTTGCTGTAAATTATATATTATTTACAACCATATTCATTTTAGTCAATTTTAACCATACATGTCTGTGAAACTTACAGTTAGTTATTCACAGTTATTATCATGTACAAATTATTATCCACACATTTAGTGAGTATTACAAAATTTCGTCACTTATTTGATCAAGTTGTGATATATAGAGCTTCTTTGATCCTATTTATTTGGGGAATTTATAATGCTCTTCCGATCTAGAATGTGTATTGGAAATATAAAAATGTGTGAAATATGTGGTTCTAATTAAACAATTATCAAATCAAATGTCAAATCAGTGATAGGTAAATTTATAAATTGGGAGAAGAAAGGGGATCAAACAAGCTCATAATCTATCCCCAACAAGCATTATTAATTTATTATTATGGAATCAAATTGTTTATAGCTTATTATTGTCCACCTTTTTAACTGGCGTGTAGATGAAGTTAGATTATTGTTTGTGAGATATGATTGCTCTTTTCGAATTGGTCATAAATTCCATTGTGTCTAATAAATTACCATAAAACTGCTAACACCAAGCTTAAAGTTGTTTTCCGCCCCAGTCAAAACTCTCTCCCCTAAAGGAGTAAAACGTGTTACTAAAAATTAACTTCGAAAATCGTATATCCGGGAATGATAATAATGTCGCAAAAAGCAACGTTTGACATATTTTTGGACTTGTTTGGACTAATAATATCCACATGTAGTTTACTAACATATTTTGTTTGTTGCCAAGATCTAAATGGTCTAGTGGTATTTAAGTGAGTTTCTCACACCTTGGGACTAGGGTTTCAATTCCCCCCTCCCAAAATTTCCCTTGCAATATGTAAAAAAGAAAAAAAAAAGAATTGTTTGTTCGGTGACACTTGCAATTAGTAGACAATTAAACATATCATTAATATTTTCTATAAAATATATGTCATTTAATAATTAGAGAAGAGACGAGTGTGATTTGAACTCAAATCTTTTGTTTGAAAACTTAAACATCCAATCACTATAACACAATTCAAATCATAAAATATTTTCATCACATGACATCATTTTATTTGACAAATTCTTTTAAAATCAACAATTTACATTTTTTGACCGACAGCAATTGTTGACTTTTCAAAACAATAAATGGTGTCATATATAGCAAAAATACTCCCATGGTCACCGGTGAAAGCAAACAAAATGGAGCATACTTCTTCTTAAGTCGGGTAAACCAAGCACGACTAAAATTTGTGTGCTTTACACATGCGAGTACGTCGCTTTGAAAAAACTTCATAACGATTATATTTATTACAACATCCCAACAAAATATAACAAGTACAACGTATTGAAACCTATTCTAGGTAGAAGGAAGAAAAGCAAGTGATGAAACTTTACTCATCAAATTGACAAGATGAATAACTGAAATATACAATAATACAATAAATACACGCATCTTTGGTTTTCATTGTCTACCCTCTTTTATACAAAAACAGCAGCAGTAATACATAATACAAGAAAAGCAAAACTAGAGGATTCTTTAAAGCTAATTGACAAAGGCTAACATATTTCTTAGCAGATTCCTTTGTAACAAAAGGTCCCATCTGGGGTACACTTGCAGTGCCTACCCATATAGGATCGTTGAAAATCGTAGCCCTCTTACCCAAAAATCAGCCGGAAATCCGACTTCACCACTACCTCAAGGTGTTTTCTCAAGAAACATATTGGCTTTCGAAATCAGGGCCTACCTCCAATCAAATACCATCCTATTGAATATTTCTTTAATTTGTCTATTTCCCTAATTAATATATTTGTTATTACTTCACACAAGCTCCATATGCATAGAAAGTATTTTCAAACAATTAGAACTTATTTGATTGAAAATATTTTCTATGGAAAATGTCAAACTCTTAAAAAAAATTTCCATCTTAGAGCATTTGATTGACAAGTAGAAATAAAATTGAGATTTCATAGTATAATCTTTTTAAACATAGTTTTCCTCATTTTCTCTCATCTCCCCCTAGGTAAAATGTTTCAAATAAAAGTTAGCAAATATTTTTCCCCCAATCTTTTCGTATCAAATGCGCCCTTGATAAAATATAAGAGTATATATGAAAAAATATAAATAAAATTTAATATTTCAACTATATTAACTATAATTTATTATCTTACTTTAGAAAAAAAAAACTACCATTTATTATATGTATGAAAATAACTATTAGACTATCTATAAAAAAACAAAACCCAAAAAGAAAAGGTAAGTTCTATTCACACAAATCATGTTTTTAATAGTTTTTTATGAATGAAGTGAAAAACATTAAAACAACACTGTTAAGTCTATGGCAATTCATATTTTAATATGTGATAACACAACTCATAGAGCACAATCTTTGAACTTAGAAGCGTCTAGCTCTACACTTAAACGTACTTTGTACAATATAGGTTTTAACCAAATAAAGTAGGTAGTACAAATCTACCTTGACTCTTAGAGCATCTCTAATAGAAAGTCGAGGTGGAATGTCTTACGTGTATACGTGTCAAAGAATATTGATATTACATTCAACAAATTCTTCAATGTAACAATGTCAACATTATATGTTTTTCAAGTTATTATTAGGGATTTTGAAAAAAAAAAGAGAGAGAAATTTTTTTATTGGATAAATTAATGTTTGACATTATCATTGAGAATATCATCTCACCTTTTCTGCCCGTGTGCTAGCTTTTATGGTTATGAAAAATCTCCCTAAACATGATGATAGCGTAGAATTCTCAAAATCTTTTAATAGATGTAACAAACAATGAAAATGGTGAGAAAATGCCACTCTTTTCCCATCTAGCACTTGCTCTAACCGGCAATCAACAATTAATCAAGAACAAGAGATTCAAATTGAGTAAATCAAGTCTTACCCAGCCCAAGAAATGGTCAATAATAATGGACAAAACAAGAGCGCAACCCTATGGAGCCTTAATGGAATTTGTTCCAAGGAGAATCTGCACAATATCTTGAAAAATAATGGTAAGTGGCGCTTAAACGCACATTTCATGGGATTTCAAAAAGAGCGAGATCCCTACCAAAACCATCAATATATGAATGTCAAACATGTTTTTCCCTACAAACCCAACAATATATGGATGTCAAAAAGCCCAATACCATGTAACAACAAAAATTTTCGATACACGCCAGAAGGCTAGGAATTGGCCATATGCTCAAAATCATATGCAACCATCGTATAAATTATAAGGCTTCATATACAAGGTTTACACAGTGTTGAAGGGGACGAGGGAACTTCACATCATAGTTCATACCATGAATGTCTTTTATACAATTGCAATCATCATATACACGATAAACTACATACAACATAAGGCTCCAGATACCTGGTGTAGATGGCGTTATTGGAGATTTGGAGTCGGAAGAACTTCACATTGAACGAACTTGGACCCTGGCAAGCAAGGAACGGATTCCATAGCATTTGCAACTCACAAGGACGTAATGCCAAAGAACATCAAAAGGCCATATGATTCATCACAGCGATCACCAGTTCTGGAAGTCCGATGTCGCCTGAAGTTGGCATTGACCATCACTGGTGATACACATACATCCTATCCTTATACAAGGTGTAACACATTTTAAGGTACCATGTCTAGAGAATAACAGTGCATATCAACGATATGACATATAGAAGCACCCCCATAGAGATTGTAAGCATAGTGTACATATAAGAGATCATAACAGGTCAACAGCATCCGCAAGCATCAGAGAATGAAATAGATATAAAGGTCCAATATTAACACACTTGACCACAAAAATACAGGCAACAATGGTAAACACAACATATTTCATGACAACGAAATCATAATGATAGGACGGCATAGGTTCCAGTCCTCACTCATTTCTGTAATCCACAGGTACAAAAGTTCTGAAACATTGTAATATTAAATTACAATGTATAAGAAAGAATGAATTAACAAAAGAATGAGTTAAAAAACATGGTAACAATCCATAGAAAATGAAACCAATTTTTTTCTCCCTTTCATGTTTTGCTTTTAATAGCCTCTTTCCTTAAACTGAAAGGGTCGAGGATCTCCCCCAAAACCGTCTTCACTGTTCTTCATAATCTTCCATTCATTTCACCACTTCCTTGCTTTAATTTTTCTTGGACAAAACATTGCTGGCAATCTTCTCTGTGAATATCATCGCATAGCGAGAAAAGACCAGTGGAATAAACTAAATGATCTGAACGCATTATGTCCAAACATAAAATAAAATCATAAAAAGACCAAATTCTCTCAGAAGTTAGTAGTTAGGGGTGGGGGATAATGTTGCTACTTTCTGTGCCATCTTAATAGAAAAAGCATTAAAGCTTTTGTCATAAAAATGCAGGAGACAAGCCACTGTCATGTCTGAACAGTGATATTCCGACTTCTGAGCTCTGGGAAACTTGAGAATTTCTTTTCTTATATGCCTTTGTTCTACTTCTAGAGGTTCCGGCGGTTACAAGCAATGAGCAGAGAAGAGAAGGCATTGCCACCTTTATGCTTATGTCATATCAATGACTCACAGAAACAGTAAGAATATGACAGGCTTCAATAAGACTGGCATATGAATATGGTCGCCAACTAGAATGCAAAAGATCAGTTCTTGGATTCAATTAGTGGTGTCACTTTAACTACCATTACTCCTCCATTTTAACTCCATATTTCAAAGGACCCACGAAATCTCCACCTCTGATTTTACAAAATTATAATCTTGAGAATTTACAATGATAATCAAACACTCCTTTAATTGCTAGTTAGACAGGATTTAGGGGAATCTAGATAAGATTGCAAAATGACATCAATTACAGAATAAAAGTGGACAGGAAGTCTCTAGATTTGCAGGGACTTTTGTCTTTCGATGGTATCGAAGAGAAGCAACCTCCGAGCCAGGTTCTTTGAAATCTATTTCATTCCTTCTCGGGGACTTGCATAAGCAGTCACATATATCAATTTGCTTCAGCAATATAATTCTGCACAACTCATACAGTAGCAATACAGTTTTGCCAAATTAAAAACTAAGGGAACAGCCAAAATTGATCTCTGTTCCTACTGTTCATCCGTAAATCAATAATCACATTCAGGATCCTGTCAGAATGTTGTCCGGCTATGGTCCCAATTAGTTCTTTCCGTGTAATATGTTAAGGTGAACGGAAACATGAGCGAAAGCTGAATAGAGAAGATGCAGTTTGATTGATATCTAAAGTGGGAGTTTGGTATGAGATTTTTTCCCCTAAACTTTTTTCTATCTTACTATTAACCACCACCCCAACCCCCCCCCCCACCAAAACCAAAAAAAGTGGCTGTTTGAATCTCTTTATTTGGGTCGAATTATAATGAGAAATTATAACGAGGTGGAATGAGTGGTGTAGATTTAATAAAAGTTTGAAATTTGTGGTTATAAATGAGCAGTTATCAAATCGGTGGTAGGTGAGATTATAATGTGAGTTCATAAAGAGAATCAAACACCTAATAATAACAATAGTAATAATAATAAAAATAAAGTAAAATCAATTTTGCCAATAGAAGTTATAAGCAAATCAAACCACCTTGCACCACATACAATTTACATCACTGATCACCATAAACATCACCACAGATACTTAAAAATAGTAGAAATCAATTATATAATCGCATTATCTGCTATTCATGAATAATCTCTTCTGAAAATAAAGTGTCTTGTATCATTCTTCTTAACCACTAAACATTTTACCACTGATTTGTTCCGCAGATACCTAATTAACACACATCAAGTGACAATCTACAACCCAAAATAATACCAAAGATGAAACCCAGAAGGGGAAAAAATTAACATATGGGGGGAAGAGTTTAACATGAAACATCACTAAATGATACTCACTAATGGCATGTTATTCATCATTCCACTACGGAAAGCAATCTTTCATTTCCTTAACTTTTCGCTGCTGCTCTCTCGTTCTCCACTTTCTGTGCAAAAACTTTGGTTGCAAGCATGTTATCATCAAAATATCTTGCATAAGGATGCTCCTTAGGAACCAATCTCCTATACTTCTCAAAACTCTTCTCTGCCTCCACATTTTTCCTCAACAAGGTATAGATTATGCCCTGACAAAGATAGGGCCTAAAATCCCTGGGCTCTTCCTTCACCAACTCCTCATATACCTTCAATGCCTCGTCATATTTCCCCTCAATCACCCTGATTTGTGCAAGCAAAAGCTTGAAATCCCTCAACTCACCATTCTTATTCTCCTTCTTACACAATTTCAGGGCTTCCTGGACCTTCTTTTCGATTTTATCCAATTCCTCACTAGAATCCTCCTGTGAAGCTGCTGTCACCAGACCATGATATGCCTCCACACGGAAAGGATCATTTTTCAATATTTCGTCAAAACCATTTCTGGCCAATTCGATATCTCCATTATAAGCATACAAATGGGCTTTCAACAATGGCCACTCCTGTTCCTCTGGCTCAAGCTCTATCAGCTTATCAAGAATACCAATTGCTTCAGGAATCTTCTTGTTCTTTATTTTGATCTCCATTAAATTCTTAAGTGCCCTAACATCACGAGGATTAGAACTCAATTCATCCTCAAGGGATTTCTCCCTTTCTTCAACCGTAACCGCCTCCTTGGCAGCGGTTTCAACAGTGGGAGGCCGAGAAACAGCCAAAGCAGTTGAGGGTTTCAGACGAAAACAAAAACCTGAAAAGAAGAGAACAGCAGCAGTAACAGTAGTAAGAAGCCCCGTCTTCATTGGAGACAAAAGGGACCAAAACGAACTTCGGAAAAGAGCATCCCCCGAGTAAACCAAAAAATGGAATGATTCAGAGGGTTTATTAGAGTTTTTAGATTTTGGGATCCCAAATGCGGGTGAGGGAGATGAGGAGGCGGCTTTAATGGAAGTGAAAGACAATAACGGCAGAACTGGAGGCGAGTTTCTGTAGGAAATTGGTCTAGAGAAAAATGGACATTGGGGATTCACTGAGGGAATCAACGGCATGTGGCCGGCGCGGGTGGTTTTACCCGCCGTAAGGTTCAGAGTTGACATAATCAGGGCTTTTAGAGAAAAATTCGAAATTGGAGAGAGTCAGAGACAGTAGAACCCTAATGATAATTAGGGTTCTCCGGGGATGATGATGGTGGAGGTTTACAGAGTCATAGGAGGTAATAGTGACGGGTCGGGCGGGAAGTGTCAAATGACCTCGAATTAGATCCAGATCCGACTCATGTCGGATGCTCTGGTAGTCACTCGGATCTAGGCTCATCAATTAGGCCCAATTACCAGTGGGCCTCCTTGATACAGTTTACTGGAACAGCCTATTTGCTCTCCGGGAAGTTTCATAACTAATACTAACAAAGTGTTTGGCAAGTAGTTAGATTATTTGTTGAATTATAATATATTACGTAATATTATTTTATTAGTTGTTTTTTATAAAAAGTAAAAAATTGAGACTTGACTTTTACTTTTTGACTTTTTGAAAAAAATAAAACAAATGAAATGATATCGTGTGACATATTATAATCCAAAAAAATAATCTAAATATTAGCCAAACAGTTGCTAAATAATAACTTAGGTAACGGAGGTTTAGGTTTATACGAGAATGAAAATATTCAAAGACTTCTCATGTAGCCTGCGTTGATACACGGCAAATGTATTCTAAATCCATATAGCATGCATCTATGCAAGTCACGTGAGATGAGAAATTTTGTAATAAAATCTTTGGGAGGTTTTTGAACATTATTCGATAGGAGAATGTATAGTAAAAATATACAGTAATATTATTTGAAAAGTGTAAAAATTTATTATGATTATTTTTTATTTTATATATATATATTTTTGTAGAAAGTGTGATTTCTATTGATTTGAATAAATTTTTACTTTACATAGAGCTCAAAAGAACGAGCTCTTAAAATTTAGGAACTATATTCAGAGCTTGTTTGGTATAATTTATTTTTGTAATTTATAAATTCACCTATCATGATTTGACTGTTGATTTGACAACTACTTAACAATCACCACACATTTTAAACTTCAATTAAATCTCCACCGTTCATTTCCACTCATTATAAATTCCCTTTATAAATTGATTTTATAAATTTAACCAAACGGGTCCTCAATTTTGAAACTTTTTATTATCGTTTTTTAGGGTTCTAACCATTTGAATTTTGTAAAATAAAAATTGTACATCCAAAACATTTGATCTTTATCTTTGAATGAAAAATTTCTAACACGTTTGAAGGGTGGACAGTGCATCAGACATGGAAAATGCCATAAACTTGCCATATCTTTCAATATAGAAATGATGACTTGAGAAAGTTGGACCATCAATTACATTTTACTAGTGTCAGAGGGAAGAGTACTTAACATTCAATATTAGTGAATATTAGTGACAAATGAAAATAAAATAATTGTGTACAAGGGCTCCAATAATAATGAACTGTGATGTTGATCAAGTACTAAACATTTGACAATGTTACGATACCAAATAGAGTAAGTGATATAATAGTTGTTATTGATGTGATTTGTGAGGATAATGATGTATTTATACTAACTGTTGATATATTGTTATAGCACATAAGTTTGGTGTTTAAACACTACCATACTACAATGGGTCTCTGTATCTATTTGTTAGCTCTGTACTTATGTGAAGCACCACGGTCAATCTTGAAGTGCTAGAATTTTTCTTTCTAGAACACCAGTCCTATAATAACCGCTCATCAGCTGCTTTCTTTTCATGAAATAAAATAGGCTACCAATTTAGGTGATGCACGGAACTGATACAATTACCCAGAAACAACCTACAAAATTAATGGTTCTTTAATGAGAATCACCTACTTTGTCCCAACTTATAAGCAAAAATTCTTTAGACATCAAGCGACCGGAAAAAACATCTGATATGGCAAGAGTACTCGCTACTATCCAGTTAATTACTAACATGTAAGATTTAGAGTCTTGTTTTTACAAGAAATTGAAACCCTTTGAACTCACACGTAGATTGCTGATTGAACCCTCAAGCCTGGGGTCTAATAGTTTTAAGAGTACTAGAATTTTCTCTCATAAAGCTCATCAAAGTATAATGTTGTACTTAGAGCATAGACTCTATTTAAAAAATAGTGTGTTTGATTATATAAATTTTCCATGAAAAATATCAAATTTCCATCTAAATTCCAATTTTTTTGGGGGGGGGTTTCGATTCATAAGTGGAAATGAAAATTTAAATTCTATGGTACAATCCTACTACCTCTCCCACAAAAATAAGCACATATCAAATTATTTCATAGATTAAGAAATGTGAATCAATGTAGTTGGAAATATAAAATTTACACTTAATTCCCTAATATACCATGATTCAAGACTAATTCAATTTAATGCACTACAAATTTATTAGTAGTTAGACTAAGAGTACTAGAATTTTCTCCCATAAAGCTCATCAAAGTATAATGTTGTACTTAGAGCATAGACTCTATTTAAAAAATAGTGTGTTTGATTATATAAATTTTCCATGAAAAATATCAAATTTCCATCTAAATTCCAATTTTTTTGGGGGGGGGTTTCGATTCATAAGTGGAAATGAAAATTTAAATTCTATGGTACAATCCTACTACCTCTCCCACAAAAATAAGCACATATCAAATTATTTCATAGATTAAGAAATGTGAATCAATGTAGTTGGAAATATAAAATTTACACTTAATTCCCTAATATACCATGATTCAAGACTAATTCAATTTAATGCACTACAAATTTATTAGTAGTTAGACTAAGAGTACTAGAATTTTCTCCCATAAAGCTCATCAAAGTATAATGTTGTACTTAGAGCATAGACTCTATTTAAAAAATAGTGTGTTTGATTGTATAAATTTTTCATGAAAAATGTCAAATTTCCATCTAAATTCCAATTTTTGGGGGGGTTCGATTCATAAGTGGAAATGAAATTTAAATTCTATAGTACAATCCTACTACTTCGTCCTACAAAAATAAGCACATACCAAATAATTTCATGGATTAAGAAATGTGAATTAATGTGGTTGAAAATACAAAATTTACACTCAATTCCCTAATATACCATGATTCAAGACTAATTCAATTTAATGCACTACAAATTTATTAGTAGTTAGACTAAGAGTACTAGAATTTTCTCCCATAAAGCTTATCAAAGTATAATGTTGTACTTAGAGCATAAACTCTATTTCAAAAATAGTGTGTTTGATTGTATAAATTTTTCATGAAAAAGGTCAAATTTCCATCTAAATTCCATTTTTTTTTGCGGGTTCGATTCATACGTGGAAATAAAATTTAAATTTCATGGTACAATCCTACTATCTCGTCCCATAAAAATAAGCACATATCAATTAATTTCATGGATTAAGAAATGTGAATTAATGTGGTTAGAAATACAAAATTTACACTTAATTCCCTAATATACCATCATTCAAGACTAATTCAATTTAATGCACTACAAATTTATTAATAATTAGACTAAGAATATCTCCAATGCATAGTTATAGTCATGGAATAATATGACAAATGATAAAAAAGAGCTGATTTGGCACATTAAATACTTGACATTGTTTTTGACATTCTTTATGACAATGTCAAACATTGATTTATCCAATCAATATATTTATCTATTTTTCTTTTTTTTTAAATCTATAATAATAACTTACCAAATATACAATGTTAACATTGTAGTATTGGAGAATTTTTCGAATATAATGTCAATATTCTTTGTCACATATACACCGTTAACATTGTTGTACCTTGAAGATGCTCTAAGGAAATATTTGAAAAAGAAATTAATTATTCAACATCGTTTATATAAGTGGACCGTAATATGAGACAAATAAAATAAAAATTGAGCTTATTTTTATTGGATGAAGGTAGTATTAAGTATAGTTTTTTTTATTTTCCCTAGAAATCAATTATCACCTTCCCTCTAGGTAAAATGTTTTCCATAGAATTTGAAAAATATTTTTTTTTCCATCTTTTCATATTAAATGCATACTTTAATGGCCATTTCTTAAAAATTGGATCGAGCAAACTCTTTATTTTAGTTTTTAAATTTAGAAGTGGGTTTTAATTCTCTCAACTTTGATTTCGTATAATTGTATATAATGAATTCAGACTTCAAACAATATTCATTTCAATTGTGAAACGCAATAACTATTTGCATACAAATATAAAAAGTGTGTGAGAGGAGATAGAACATTTCACTGTTTAAATTTAAAGATTACTCTTTAATTTTTCGAACTCACTAAGTTACTATTGTGCTAAACATGATTTAGAAAATCTTGATTAAGAATAACTTTTTAAGTACAAGTACTTTAAAAAGTCTCATTATCTCATAATTACAAAACTTTCAGGTATCATGTTGTTGATCATTTTTCTAAAGCGTAGCCACGGAAGATGGGGTTGATTATTTTAACTTATTTTGCAAAACTTTCACGTGTCACGTATAAACGGTTACTCGTATCGTTTTATTAATTTGTTTTTTAAAAAGTTAGATCGGAAGCTTATTTAATGTACCTTTTGATTTTCCCCTTTTTAATAGAGTGTTGAAATAATTTCACATAATAATTTATAAACTGATTGCCAAGCAAAGAATTTTGTTGGCCACTCTATTTTTGTCTTCCACTCAATCACTATTAGTCCGGTTCACCCACCCATTGTGGGTGGGGTTACACCACCCATTGTGGGTGCGGTTACACCACCCACTTCTAATGTGATACACATATAGCCAATATACATGGTGGTCATGTGTGCGCCACATCTGGCCACAGTAAATTTCCACACAAAAAAAAAGACAGTAAATTTTTATTTTTCTAACGCTTGTGCTAGATTGTCAAAGATTTAGTACAACTCAACAAACCAATCGTTTTAATTAAGATTTTGGGGGTGTTAATTAATGTATAATCCATCAAAGTGGCAGCAGCTAGAGTAATTTCTTATAATTATTATTATTATTATTTTGTTTCCAAATAAACTACTTAAAAGAAACGACTACAACAAATATTGACTGTGAACTAAATAGTTGCTTGACCTTTTGATTTTTGTTAAAGGGTGGTTATATCTACACCACATTTTTTAATAAATACATCAAAATTTTAACTGTTATTCTTATTTGCTAAAAAGGTCAATCATTAAATGACCTAAATAACATTTTACTTATATACTTATATATTTTTTAAGTACACCACAAAACAAAAACCTTATTCAAATTTTTGATTTCCACCACATTAAGAACCTTAATTTATTTCTTTATTATACCACAATTGAAAACTTAAAAAAATAATGGTTTTGTGTTTGAAAAATTTATGCAATGTAGGAGAAACATACACACACACTATTGAGATCGAATCGAAATCATTATCAATATTTATATGCATGGCACGATTATCGGACGGGGCAAAAATTTATTTATATTTTAATTAAAATTTTCGATGTTTCATAGTTCAAGTTTTATGATTCAAATTTTCTTGATAATCATAGAATTGGCAGATTTCCCTTTTTTCCCCTCGCCGTCTTCTTCCTTTTTTTTTCCCTCCAATTCAATTTCATCCTAAACTAAACTTTTCCCCAACATACTTTTTGATTGTTTCAAATTCGTGAAACAGTGAACAATTTATTTCGAAATTTATTTTTTTAAATCATCTTCTTCTATTTTTTTATTTATTTTTATTTTTTTGCGAATGAGACCTGTTAAATTTCAAGGATCTTGATATTTTATGTGTATGTTTGTATTGGATCTCTCGTCGGGTGGAAGATTTCGGAAAGAGAAAAAATAGATAGAAGATTAAGGAGGATGTGGTGTAGATTTCCCCTCTCTTTTTTTTGGTTTGTAATTTGTTTTACTTTTAGATTTTAGGTTAGATTTGTAAACTAAATGTAGTTTATTTATAACAAATGTACTTTGATGGTGGTATATTTATCTTATGGTGTGATTAGTAAAAAGAGTGGTGTAAATATAACTATCCTTTATCGAATTGTAATTTCCTTTCATTTTTTCATTTAGAAGTCAAAATTTCATACATTTGTGAAAAATGACGAATATATGGATATATAATTTTAAAAATTAAATTAAAATAAACCGAGAAAAAAAATGAGAAGTGACGGAAACATGGGGACAGTGGATGAGGCAAGTAGGGCGTAGGAAGGTAGAATCCAGGCAATATGGGGCAATAATATTGAAAAGTCCAAGATACACAATTGTTCTTGTGAAGAGTTCCAAACAAAACTCTAATATTCGGACAGGGCAGGACCTGTATTAAATAGGACCCTAAGCGAACTTAAAAAATTGGGCCCCTATACGATATAGCAAACAAACTTTTCCTTTTCAAAATATTGATAGCTAATATTATTATGACCGAAAAATGAACAATATAGTACATTTTTTCTAAAAAAAAAAGACTATGCATATCATTTATTGGGCAAAAGGAGTACAGCTGGGAGAAAGGGGAAAATCAACCATCTCTCCAACCAAAAAAAAAAAAGGACAAAAAACAAAAAGAAATTAAAACAGAAACAAAGAAAACACAGGAACAACAGCACCATGGTCGCCAGGGAAAAGCAGCAAGCAAAAGCACTAAAAAAATGGATTTGGGCCCCATTTTGTATATTTCCCATTTACACGAATGGATGTGATTTAGGGCTTTCTTTTAGAATTTTAAGGCCTTCTTTTATTTTAGTTTATTTGGAGAAATTGGCTATACATATAGGCTTTGTTTTTGGGTTACTAATTTTTTTCACTTGAATGGGCCCCCTTGAGTTTTGGGCCCTAAGCTGGTGCGTGTCCAACTTGCCCTCAAGTCCGGCCCTGTATTCAGAGAGTACAGAACTCAATATTTCAAGTAATTTTAGACTGTAAAGTGAATGGAAAAGGCTCAATTTATTGTTTAAATTGAGACTTTATACACATTTGTGTAGAAAACCGAATTTTCGATACTCTTAAAGAAATTGAGTTTTTTTCCACAAGTTCTCTACATCCCAATTATTCCTTAAAAAAGTCTTGAGCTGAATTTGTCAAAATTTGTACGGAACACTGCGTTTTCAAAAGATTGCAAGTCATCATTGGTAAAGTTTTTATATAGAGTTAGATCCGACTTTTGTATGAAGCCCGAAAACGTCATGTGATTTGGTTGTTTTCTATTAGTTCTTGAGCTCCATATAGGGGCCCGATATGCCTCCATAGAAATCAACGTCATTGGTAAAAGTAATGTTATAGCACCACTAATATTCAACATCAATTCATACAATATTAAACGGTATATGTTAAATCAAGTGCCCGACATATACATACCTTTTAATTTTACTTGTATTATTTAATAAAACATATATGTTACCACCTAAACAGATGCTACTTATTTAATTTAATGTATCACATATGTTACCACCAAATCTAACATTATTATGCTACTTAACTTATTCCTGGTCAATATCGTCATTCGTCAACACTTGCTCTACAAGTGGATTGTGTTCACAAAATTAGACTTGTCCTCTATCTCGAATAGGATTTCTTGATCCAAAAGCGGAACGCTATGCTCCCTCGTTACGCCTACCCTGCTCAAAGCACTGAAGGCGAAATTTTGCGTTTTGAAGGGCCAGTCGAGTAGGGAAACACCAGCAGGCCGAGAGAGAGAAGCTTTGACGACGTGCTCGAAAAGTTGGAGAAGAAACCATGGTGGAAGAAAGCCGTGCCCCTGATTTGATCAGCAACTTACCAAAAGAAATTCTTCTGCTGATTATTTCAATGATCCCATTCAAGGAAGCAATCCAGAAAATCATTCTTTCAACTGCATGGAGAAGCCTAATGAATCCATTCCAAGAGAAGTTAGAAGTTGAATGGATTCAATCAAGAAATCCAGAACCCAGAGAGAAGATCAAGAAATCAATTCTATCATTCTTGAAATCTTGCGATGATTGTCCTCAGACATTGAAACTCTATCTTCAGTCTTCAATTGGAAACGAATCGAATGATAAAGATAAACTCTTTGGCATTTTTGCTAAAGGATCAAATGGGGAGTTTCATCTGGATTTCTCAGTGCAAAAGAAGCAATTTCCATTTAACTTTGATCTGATTCTTGAACCAGGGTGTTCGAGTTTTTCTTCTATCAGAAGACTGTATCTCAGGTCTCTCTCCCATTTAGCTGGAAATTTTGTTACTGATTTTTTTGCGGGGTGTCAGTTTCTCGACACCTTGAAGCTCGAAAAATGCATAGGATTGCAGAACATCAACATCGGATCACACAAATATCTTAACAACTTCTTGATAGTGGATTGTCCCAACATTATCAGCATAACACTCTCTGCACCAAATCTTGTATCCTTTTCGTATAAGGGAGTTCTTCCGATTATTCGGCTTAACGATCTTCCACATTTGGTCGACTTTACTCTGAATCTGAGAGATGGTTTAGGCCATAACAACTTCGACTGTGAGGATGTTATAACTCTTGTCTCGTCTCTTAAGGACGTCGAAATTCTCACTATCAGTGGTTGGCTCATTGAGGTACACTTTCATTTTAATATTTTGAGCCTTTTCTTATCTAATTATTTTACGCCTCATTAAGTTTCTTGACTCAATTTTTATTTTTATATTTCTTGAAGTTTTTATGTTCTGCAGGAGTGATATTTGGAAGTTTAGGATTCCAGTTTGATAAGCTAAAGGAATTAAACATTATCGGCCAGAAAATAAGTGCAAAAACACGCGATTCATTTGCTTGTTTCTTGAACATCACACCTTTCTTGGAGAAGCTTTCTATGGAAGTAAGTTCTTAGTTTTTAACTTTTCTTGGAATCCCTGTTGAAAATTTCAGTTCCGGAACTACTTTTTCTAATATGACAAAAAAAAAAAAATTCAGGTGGACGAGAAATGCACCACGGTCGAGTGTCCATTGTTTCACCAGCACTGGCATGAGCCTCACTTATGGATGGATTATGCAACTGTGAAATGTAATGCTTCTCAACTTGAATACTTAAAATTTATCAAACTTGTCGGGTTCGGATGCGAATCAAATGAAGTACTGTTAATGGATCTTCTAATCCACAAGGCAATTCATCTCAAGCAGATGATTCTTACATTATCAGAGACTGATTCTTGGAGGGTTGCAAGAATTCCTATGAGCCAACTAAAATACTATACCAAAAGGGGATATAGAGTGATTTCTTGTCCAAATACTAATGTGTATATTGTACTAATAGAAGCCAAAGACATGGCTTAGAAACCGATACTACACTATAGCACGTCAGTACAGAATATAATTGAACAGTAAAATAAAATTCTTTTGATTCCGTAAATGTATAGTCGAGAAAAGTTCAATCCTGGTTACGACGTCGAAATTTGCTCAAAGCTTTTGACATTGACCTTTGTAAATTCCCACCCCCATTATTTTCAACATCTTTCTACTTTTATGTGTGATTAGTACTTTGTCAACGGTGGATATATCAAGTGTTCATATGTAGAGATATGACTTTTCGTTTTCCTTCTTTTTTATTTATTTGTTTATTTTTTTGGTTATTCTAATCAGTTTGTTCTTGGCAATTAGTATGACTTTTCGAAATTTTTATTTTAATTATAACTTTTATTTATGAGTTATCCGGTTTTTTCCAACTTGAATTAATCATCTGAGAAAAATATAGGATTTATTAATGCTTTAGTGGGCAAGGAAGACCTCCTCGTCGTGGCTTGCCTCTAACTACACGTTTCATCACTTGGTACTCATTATGGAAAATGCTATTTGTAAAATAAAGTTAACAAAGTTGTACAAACACACATGTGACTCCTGTAATTGTCCATAATTTAAGTAATGTAATATGTGGCTAAAGAGATAATCTACTGCTGGAGCATGTCTGTTACTAGGGTCTTTATCCGGTTCGAATTACACCCTCCCACCACACCACTTCTCCCCATTTGCGATTAAAAAAAAAATGGGGAAAAAAAGTAATGTGATATGTTTAAAAACCAAAAATTTTCTCCTCCCCGATGAGTGGCGGAAGCCTACATGGAAGGCTGTCATTAGACACCCCCCAACCCCAAATTTTAGGCCGGGTGGCAGGAAGGAGAATGGGCCTCTTTAAAAACAATCTTTTATAAAACTTTTTCTATACATTGAGTTTCGCTATTTGTAGTTAATCATTTAAGGAATCTTTTACAAAGTATGGTAAATTCACCGTCTTATCTTTAAATTATTTTTCCTCAATCACACATTATGAAAAGATTTTACCACATTTTGTAAAACATTAATTGTCTAAAATGTTTACCGACAAATAGTGTTTTCCTACCTCATATATCACGTACGTGCCAACTCGTGATACGTAGCTAATAAATGGGTTCACATGTATGCTAGGCTATATGTTACCTCCTTATAAGACTTCTAGGTGCCTTCCGCTCTGAGAAAGGTTGCCTCTTTATATGACTTTCTAGGGGACTTTCGCTATGAGAAAGGGTAGGACATGTATATGTTTATGATTTTTTCCCCAAACATGTATATGTTTATGATTTGGCTAAAAGAAATTATGTAAAAAGAGAAATACAAAATTTTGAAAAGATACAATGCACTCTCTACTCACTCTACGGTTTCATATCACTTGCTCCAGATTTAGTTATTTGAGTAGGTTTGATCAATTCTTTTCTCGAATGGTTAATTATCCATAGCCAAATGCCCAAACATCTCTCTCTCTCCCCTCAATCGAAATCTTGATCCCCAACACTTTGTGCTAATGGGGCCACTTGGTTATGAACTTATCTGTTTGGACCATCACTCACGTGTACAACAGCTATTTAATTTTTTTAGGTTTTGTGGGTTGGTTTTCTTTAGGGGGTGTGGGTTGATATTAATCATCTAAAAAGTTTGAAAATGACTACAAAAATAATGGGTTTAGTTATTATTCAATTAGATCCGCCGCTTACTACTCTACAGCGTAGAGATCTTTATGGTATATAATATATATAGGTCTTATTATGATATATATTATATTATGAATATTATTATTTATTTGACCAAGTTCTTAAAATAGAATTAATTTGTCCATCGACTAATTCTATACTTATAAAAAATAATCTCTTATAATTAGAATAATGCTTTTCATCGCATGATGATCATATAATTCTAAAGTCGTAGTGGAAAGTATTTGGCCACAGCAAATGACATAAGAGCATTTTAGTGTAAAGGGAACTGTTCTAAGAAAAATATTCATACACTTGCAATGTTCGTAAGCAATATGTCGCCCATTTTCAATACATATTGACGCAGGCGGAAGCGTGAACGAAGGAGAGGATTCAAATACAATTCGTTCATTCTGCGAATACCCGAATTGTAATGACCTTCAACTATTCGTTGATTAATCAAAATATCGAATAATAATTGAGAAACATCGTAATAACGTTATAATTTCATAATCAAATCCTCCACCCTTACTATGATGTAAATAACGACTTAAATAACAAAATATATAAAACCCTAACACTGTACTAATAGGTTGACTTAAAATAAAATAAAAGAAACATATTATAGGTCTTACGGAATATTCCTCCATCACATATGCAGCATTTCCACCCAAAATCTATCAAAACAATATGCTTTTATCCTTCACACTTTGTCTTGGTGGTGCAAACGCAAATTTGAGTTTTTTCCTGCACACTAGCTCCAACATCATGCATTACAATTATACGATAATATTCATTGATTAAAGCGATGTGATAGGTAAACAATAAAAAATGAAAACAATTTTTTTTTGAAAGCAATAAAAATTTACAATCCCTTGTGTAAACTGCCTTATAAAATAATAATCATTAATAAAAAAATGACATGATTGGTAAATTAAAATATCCTTCCAGGTATATCATACATGCATTAAATGCATCTAACTAAATGTATGTTTCGTGATTGATTATGGTAATGCTTGTACATTTTTATATAGCATGATTCGCAATAATAAATATCACTTTTCTTTTTTTAGTAGAGAGACAATGCATAACATGAAAACAGTGTCATGAAATATTTGGAAAATGACCGAAAAATCGGGGAAAACAGTGGAAACCAGACAAAAACCTAGGGTCGGTTTGGCATCCGTTATAACAACCTTGATTATAATAGACATTATTATTACTGACAAAAGTAGTTGCAGTGGGCTGTCAAGTCTTTTCCATTCACACGTGGAATGGATAAACAAATTAATTTGGCCGACAACCTCATTCCCCAGGACCCTCTTCTTGACATTTTTTCCTTATTTCAATCAACAGAGCCCACTAAAACCTCAAATCAGGAATTGGATTTTCAGTCAAAAAGGCTGCTCGCACGGTTAAAAAAAGAAAAAATAGTCACATGTCAATTCAATAATGATTTCACAATCAATTCATTATAATAGTCTTGCTTATAACCGGTGCCAAACGCACCCCTAGTAAAAAATGTGAAAATTTAGAAAATAATTTGTTTTTAAGGTAAAAAATAATTTTTAAACTATTTAAATTAAAAACCTTTCCACCCATTTTGACTTGTCCATCATAACTCATTGCCTCTCAAGCAGTCCGATTTTTGAAACACGGTACGAAAATAGTCAACATCTGACAAATGTGGAGAAAACATCCTATATACTATAGAATAAGAAGTATCTTATTACGGTACTCTAGATTAATCAACAACCTATACATGCATTAAGGTCTAAAAATGAGTCCAAAAACTCACGTGTGAATTCCTTATTGACTTGAAATACAGTAATAATGTACTTTTAGAATACCTAAATTTTTTCCCATAATGTAATAGTGCACCCACAAATAATGATGGGGTGCCACACTCGTTAGCTCACCATGTACCATTCCAAAACATTCATATTAGATGTATTAAATCAACTTTTAATGTTATATGTTAGTTAAATTAAACTATAGCTATATTAATTGTGTTACTAAAGTTAAATTTCTTTTGACACCAAAATTATTTGAGTAATGTTACATGTACCAATAAGTGTACAGATATGTTTACAGATATAGCGTAAAATTACAATTCTATCCATATATTTTGTTTTTCTTTCAATACATAACATGTGGTGAAATTATAATTTCAAACCCTTTCTGTAAACGCATTTGTACATTCATCTATACAAGTAGACTAATCCAAATTATTTTATTGTTAAGTTTAACAACAATTTCACGAGGCATTAATGAATGAATTGAATTGAATTTAATGTGATCCACTTGACTTGAGTTGAATTCTAATTTTTAAATTTAACACCTCTAAACATAGCAGCTAAGTTAAATTAAGTTTAAAATCTTGACACGACACCTAACAGTTACTCCCCCTCTCCTAATTAAATAAGCTTGTTTTTCATTTTAGATTGTCCTAGATATATAGATTTGTTTTTAAATTGAGGAATATTTATTTGTTCCTTTACAAACATAACCTAATTTGATTTACCTAACTATATCTAGTATAATAGTCAATGCTAAGAATATATGAGAAAATTACTATTAAAATTTACCTTTTAAACAAGTTTTCTTAATATTTGTTAAAAAAAAAATAAGTCTATATAATTGAAATGGATAAATTACTTAAAACCTACTTTGGTACTAACGCATCTACTATACAGAGACTCTTATATTTAAGGAGTTTAGACTCCTATATTTAAAGAGTTTATCTGAATCTATAGAGTGAAATTTTTTACCTCATTTGTATTTAAATGGCTATATTAGATTTCACTAAAACTCCCTCTATCCCATAAAGAATGGAGTGTTCTTATTTTCACACATATTGACAAATGTTCAATTAATTACTTTCAAAAAAATAAATGTTCAATTGATGTTATTAGAAAAGTAAAGTTTAGATACATTTACTTAATATGTCATTTCATTTATTAATTATTTTACTTTATTAATTATATTTCCTTAATAATAATGCAAGATCGGAAGAGCACACATTTCAACTATGTTTTTAAAAGAAAAACAGTCGATAAAGGAATACATATCTATTTTTATAAGACGGATAGAGTATTGAGAGTCACAAAAGAGAGAATGAATATTGTTGAAACTTTGAATTCATTAAATGCAGATATACAAAATCAAATAAATAGTGAGCATTGACTCTCCAATTTTAAAACTCGGTCTCTAAATTTATTTAAAAGTTAAATAAAGAGTTTATTAAAACCAATTTTTAAGAAATGGCTAAAGAGCATACAAAGTCTCTAACTGGACTGTGCCTTTACCGGCGACATTCCATAACCCAATCACTAGTGTCCATTAAAACAGGCCCAAAAACAACAATTTTTTTTTTTTTTTAAAGAACAAAAACAAGAATTTTAACTCAAGAAAGGTCAAAAAATAATTGCACAGAATAATCCACATTATATTATATAATTTTCATCATAACAAGTTTGCAACAGCCCAAACCAAATCTCACTAATTAAACTGCTAATGGTACATTTTTATGGTTTATTTAGTACTAAAACCCTAATAAAAGAAGCTAAAATCCTTTCTATAGTCTTTCCCGATCCCCATCTCGGAACTACATAGCCACGTCTTAAGTCTTATCAAGTACTGCATAATCGAACACATATCTACTAGCTAATGAAGTACCCAACTCCATCTTGCAATCCCCATGACTACGAATCCAATGAACCATTGGCCGTTTTCGCCTTCTTGTTCCTTTTGAGCTCACACAATCCCTTCACAAAAGCCTCGACGATCTGTCTCTGGGATTCGAGGATCATCTCATTTCGCTTCAACTCCATTTCCATTCTCGCTGTCTCCATTTCTCGCGCCATTTCCATTTTTGCCTTCTCCATCTTCACCAATCCTTCTCCCAATAGTTTGATCGATTCAACCATTTCCTCAACCGGATTCCTAACCCGCTTTACCCCATTCATGGGGTTGCTTCGACTCGCACTCGCGCCGAATCCCCAATATTCTCCGTCGCCATTGCTGAATTCTCCGTCGAATTGTGGAAGGTTCATTCTCCGGTCGGGTTTTGCAAACTTCTTGCCTCTTAATCCTGGGGGTAGCATCTCTTGATTCCCAGAGGATCTCATAGGAAAGCCACCACTGAGATTGAAATTAGGGCTGGAATCCCCAAAGTTCTTGCTGGAATTCTTTGCTTTGAACTTCAAAGGAGGCATTGAAAATCCTCCAATCGTCTTCTCGGAACGAAATTTAGTTCCGAACCCAGTATGATCATCGTCCTGTTCCAGATCCTGCTCTTCTTTGTTATCTCCCATGTCTAAGTATGAAGAATAATCAGAATTCTTCGCTTTAATTCCGCTGTCCATGCCAAAATTCGGGCTTGAATCGGTGTTATTCTTCGACTTGAGCTTCAATTTCAGTATACTCTGATCGAGAAATGTCTTCAAGAGGGCCGAATTATTGGGCTTTTCGTCGGATCCGGCATCAGCGGATGAGGGAGGATCGGTTCCATTTTCCATGGCGTCCATGTAGTCGAAGAAGAACCAGGAGGAGATGAAGCGACCGGCAGGATATGGATAGGATAGAGAGCGCTGTTTCTCGGCGCGGTAGCGCTGGCGGAGCTTCTCCATCTTGTGGCGGCACTGAGCGGAGGTCTTGAGAACGGAGGCATCGGAGAATCGGTCGTTGATGATGGCCGCCACTGCATCCCAGTCCGCCGTACGCAAATACCCCCGGCGGAGCGCGTACCACCTCTCGCGATAGGCATCAATCAGAGCCAGCGTCTCCTCCTGGGTCCAGCAAGGCGGCGGGAATCTCCTCGGAGGCTTCTCCACCGTCTCAGCAACGGCCTCCGCTGCCGTGACTGCCGTGGCCGTTGTTGTAGACGACATATCTTCTTCAAAAACCAATTAATCACCCCAAAGATCAACAATCAAGAACCCGGTGGCGTCACCAGAGACTAGATCGGCTGAGCACGTGACAGTTCTGCACGGTTTCCGGGGGCTGCGCGCACGTCAGCAAGGCGGGGGAGATGAAAAAGTTCTTACCTTTTGCGGGGTTGAAAAACAGGACCTCACACCGAAAGAAAAAACAGATTATGGGTTGGGAGATTCCAGGCCAAAAGGGCGTGAGAACCGAGAGAGACGGAGGCGCTGGCGGTAGCGCAGTTAGCAAGGAATCAAGGAAAAACGAGAGGGAAGGGGTGGTGGTGAGAGTTTCTTGGGCTAAGGTGGGAAGAACAAGGAGGGAATGGGGAGGACAAGGGCGACGGGTGACATTGTTAAGAAGAGCGCACGATAGCAAGATGGGGAGGTTGAGAGTAGTCGTGGTGGTGGTGGTGGGGCTGATCTCATGAGGTGGAGTGTATAGGGGAAGGCATTGAATTTAGTAGTGGTAGTAACAGTAATTGTAGGGGCGGTTGCGGCTTGGGCTGGGGTGGGTGGTGGTAGTCGGGGTGGGTGATGATGCTAGCTGCTAGCATGCGCAAGGTGGGATAATTCACCCACCTCCCACTTACCATCCACCCCACCGGTCCAGCACCCCCTTTTTTCACCACTCACACGTAACAATGTGCTCTCTCGCTCTCTCTCTCTCTACATAAATTCTTCCTTTTTTGTTGTCTTTTACCCAACCACCCATCCCCACCCCCAACCCATACACCTAATGCAAACCCATTTCTCCCTCTCTTTCTCTCTCTAGCGGTGTCCACCGGTTTATAAAACTTATAATAATAATAATAATATGTCCACTCCTTTCTCTCTATGTAGCGTCGGTTGGATGGGGTATTATATGTGTCAATATCTGTGGGCTGTGACATACTAGTGGTAGTTGTACAGTTTCTTCTTCTATATACTAGTCTATCTCTCGTGTGCGATGTACAGAAAACAATGCGTAACTAAAGAAATAATAATAAGGAAATAAACTATTTTAATAATCAGAGATAGTTATGTCATCGCTATTTAATAATTTTAATTGATATACACTATATAGCAAATTTGTATATTTCAAATGAATCATATTTTCGATGTGTTATTTATTGTAGACTTTACACTAAATTCGCTAAATCTTTATATTAATCGTGTTATATTTCTACTTTTACAAAATAAATTAGTTATTATTTATTATATACAAAAATATTTGTTTTCATATAAAAAGAAAAATTTCTACCATTTTTCCTACCCCACTTGGCCACAATGCCAGACTGAGCACATTAGTGAGTGATAAAAACGTGATTAATGTATAATAAAACTTGAAGCGTAGCGAAATGTAGAACTCAAGTTTCGAGCACAAGTGTTGTTTAAGCTAGCTTTTTGGAACACTGATTATCAAAGGTGAATTTTCTTTTACAATACTTACTGTTGGTAAGTAATTATTTCTGTATAAAAAAAGTCATTTTGAAATGCTCACAACGAACAATTTTTACAATGCACACGTTGCCACGAAATACTGCCAAGCGTCATGTTAATCGAAAGAATGTTTAAAATATTGGGTACTTGGCATTGTATTGTAACAAAAGACGAAATCCCTCGCCCCCAGGGTCCCCACCCCCAGCCCGACATGATTGTTGGAGGAGGTAAATCACGGTAACTCAGCGGCTCCTTAAGTAGGAGGACCAGTGTCTGATGCCCACAAGGAGCCACCCAGGTACTTGGCATTGTATTACCACTACTAGTACTGTATATTATAAATGTTCCCCACTACTTTTGAACATTTGAAAGTTCTTGTAAGAGTTAATAATTTTATGTAGGTATGTTTCTCTAGAATGAACAAGTAACATATTTATTTGGTCATCTTAAAGTTTATATGTTCATGTGTAAGTGGAAGATTTTAATGAAAGCTTACCTATAGCCGATTTAAGAGGACCAATTAAGTACATATGTATTTATGTCTAAAAACCATATATTTGTGTGAAGTTATTAGTTAATTTTTTTAATTAACACACATAATAAGTTGTCACAATAATCTATTGCTAACTTAAGAGATTTTTTTTTTGGATGTAATTTGGGGATCGTAAGCCTTAGAATGTTAACTTTTGGGAATCTACGTGTGCCTGAGGCGAATGGATTTCTAGTCCACGTTAACAATATTTATTTTACTTTACATTGTGATGAAATCATGAAATGCAGCCTAAATCCCTTGAATGGAATCTAATTCATGGGATCATCATTCCAATATGAGAATTAGGTCTGTTTTATTTATATTTATCAAAAATTGAATACGTAGTGCTAAATGTCCAAGTTCTTATAAACTCACAATAAGCACTACACTGTCTAAAAACGATATACAATTATATGCATAGTATCATATAGTATCATATGACCATGTGCGATGCATCGATGCATGCATATAGTTGTAGTTTCCGATGTGACGTGTCTCAATACACACCACATGATCCTGTGACATCATATAGTGTCATATCATATTGTGCTAAATCAAAACTATTACATTGTCCATTCCTTAAAATAGAATTTGATGGAATTTAGAATCCCATATAATAAAATCCAATAAATCCCATAAGAATTCATAAATCCAATAAAATCTACTAAATTTTATGTTGGGGACAACCCTTAATTATGAATGATAATTACAAGATTCTACATTTTTAAGGTTCAAAATTAAGTACACGAAGTATATTATACCGCTATAAAAGGGGCAAAAAATTCTATAAATACTGATAATTTTATTGTTATAGATGATTGTATAAAATGGACATGAACATCTGTTTGAAAAAGGTGGTAAAATTAGTGGCGCCGGTTACTTTTCTAAAAAACGAAAGGTTGAAATTCACAGCTTGATTTTTCCAAAGCAGCCAAGAAAATCAAGCATCAGGTACGATGATGATAAAATTTGCAAACCAGTTAGCACAATAAGCTCAATTCATATCTTATTCTTATGGCTTTCAGCATAAAATGCCGCATTGCATTTGTAGCAGCACTCTCAAACGATTTTATCACATCTTGAAGGTCCTAAAATAATCGCTTCCTACTGTATTCTTTCCAACCAGACACTCAACTAGTAGAGGCAAGTAATAATCAACGTAAACATATGATCGTGTTTACAACTTTGTGCTCTTTTTCCCATTTTTGTAGCTCAAATGTATTTAAATTTACAATTTAAATGAAAGAGACCATTTAAAAATAGTTAAAACCCAATGGAAGCCAATAAAACATTCACAGGAAAGATCTGCCGCCAGAACACAATTGTGAATCAACTACAAATAATGATTAATCAATCGGAGCAACACTGGTACTGTCGTAATAAAACTAGTTCCTTCGTCAAAATGGTCAATTTAAGGACGTATCTGGTCATTCGATTTCCCATGCAATCTCTCAAGACCCACAGCAAGCTGATTTCTGTGCAGCTTGAGCAGCACCCGCTGTCTGATCTGTTTGGCTAATCCTAATGGCTTGAGGCTAAAAAATCCCAAAAGGAGTAGTTCAGACCCAAAATCAAGCACAAATATGTAAACACATTACCAGAAGGAAAAAGCAAACACTTCAATACCTCGGCCTTTGAGTCAGTTTCAGCCAGTCTTTGCTTTATATCCCTGGCTATTGAGAAGAAAACCTCTTCCACATTCATATTAGTCTTTGCACTCTGTTTCACACAACATTGTTAAATTGAATTCTCCTGTATACGATCCAAAATCAGCAACAGAAACTACTTACTGTCTCAAAAAATTTAATTCCATATTCATCAGCTAGTGCTTGACCCCTGGAGGTGGGAACAGCCTATAGAGAGAGTGAGTGTGAGATTAATCTTGGAATAGTATATTAAAAAGATGCATGCAGATCAGAAGACAATAAAATGGCTGCAACTGTGTCTAGTTAACCTATCATGATCAGCATCTTTAAATTCCTTCACATCACTTCTCACCCCTTTCTGCAATGCAATGCCCTGAATTCTCAAACCCATCAGATTAGTATAACTGATTTGCATGAAACAGTGGTTGCTTTATTCCAAGATTTCTGAACTTCAGAGATGCCTCGTCAGGTCAATGTTCAACAGTCATATGTACAGACAGACTCAAGCAGAAAATAAGTGTCAAGACTCAAGTTCCAATCTAATTAAGCTCTAGTCCTTGAGATATTTCCATCAGAACAATTCTCCGTGAGTGACACACAGAGACACCCATGTAAGCCAACAGCGACATGCACACCCATAGAGAGAGAGAGAGAGAGAGAGAGAGAGAGAAGGGGGGGCGTACCCTTTTAGTTTCATCCATGTCAGCCTTATTTCCTACCAATATCTTGTTGACATTGTCAGAAGCATGTTGTTCAATGTTTCGGATCCAGTTCCTAATATCTAAACAAAGGTAGAAGTCAATCATAGTTCTGACAAGCAAAAACATTCTGCATCTCAAAAAATTTAGGATAATTAGAAGCCAACAAGAAGTGATGATAAGGATCGAGACTAATTACTGTTAAAAGATGATTCATCAGTCACATCGTATACCAGCAATATACCCATTGCTCCACGGTAGTAAGCTGCAAAATAAGCAAGTGACTTGAGAAAGGAGACTGAAAATTTCAAGACAGAAAAGTGACACAGTGGAGAATATCAAGAGCTAAATGCATATAGTGGATACCAATCAGTGATAAAAATAAGAAATCCTGTAATTATTAATCAAACTCCTTTTGATGAATGATTAACGGATGGAACAATTGAAAGAAAGGTCCTGTGTGAATTACATCTATCTAACCCATTCTTCCATAACTAAGTATGAGTATAGAACATAAAAATGTCATATCGAAATTGTAGAAGCCTATGCAATTAAAGCTCTCCAAAAATATATAAAGATAATCAACTTACAGCTTCAAAGTTAAAAAATTACAAAGTGCTTTCCGATTAAGCAAATGCATATATAGCCCAATTCATTGGTCATGCCAAATATCAAAGTCCATATACCAGAATGCTGATTGCATAACAAGAATTTCTTATCACAATTTAAACACACACACTAGCAGGCGCATATGCAGCAAATATTGAAACAAAATGCCAGGAAGAGTGACATATTTCACGAAAAAAAAAAAAAGGAGTTAACATATTTCAAATAATAAAAGAACTAGAATGAATAATAATAGAAGAAATCTACAAAGATTTTCTATCTTTCCAGCTCGGAGGGAAAAAAAATCACGTCTTATATTCACCAATTATCAGTATTTGATTAATGAAGAGAGTAATCATTTAAAGCAAAAAAATTATTTCCTTCACATTTTTCTCAGCTATCCATATACCAAACACAAACAGAAACTTTTCTGGTGTTCTCTCCGCAATTATAAATCCGACGCTCTTCCGATTTGAAAAAGAACATGGGCAACCAAGAGAGTGCTTCAGATAGAACGGGAAATAGAGTGCTTCATATGCATACCCGTGGTGATAGTTCGGAATCTTTCTTGTCCAGCAGTATCCCAAATTTGTAGCTTAATTCTTTTCCCGTCAAGAGATCGGAAGAGCACAC